>QVAJ01000015.1:6459408-6497457 GCA_003546035.1 Mixornis gularis | reverse complement strand
ATACAATTTTTTGCAGGCATAGTTAGCATTATTTAGACACCCAAAAGTGCACCTAATTGTGCACTTGATTGTTCCTACAAATCAGCTAGGAAAGACACTTACTGATCTGAAATACTCTTTTGGTTTTTGTGAATAGGTGGTTATCTTGCAGTGTGAGCGAGCTGGGCACACTGGGTGGTTGTTTTCAAGTCCCTTCAACCCAGGCCACTCRAGACTGATTCACCAGTGCTCCACATATTGTACATTTGCACACTGTGTGCTTGACTCCAGATTGCACTGSTGAATTCCCAGGTTTAGGGCCCGTGAAAAGAGGTCTTTGTTAGAAATGGTAGAAATCAGTAGCAATGCTTTCTTTGCCAAGAAAGCATGCAGCTCATATTAATAAGAGGGCCCCTTGAGGTTGCCAAGGTAGGCATTGAATTACTTGTCACCACTGGAGGAGTTTTAATGATTAAAAGCTGCYTTCTCTTTTCCACTAAGAATTTGTGAAGAAATAATGGAAATTACTCTGTCCTTCTGTTGGGGGGTGGGGGGTCCAACCAAAGAAGCTGTTTCATTGTAYCTAGCTAAAATAATATTCCTGGCACCAATATGTCTTAAGTTTTAGTCCAGATTCTGTTAAGGGTGTTATATTTTATAAAACTTAAGGAAACCAGAGGTTCCAGGTACAAAATTAAGACAGTGGATATCACTGAGTTTGTGTAGACATCACTTTCTGGCTTTTGAATTATAGTTTCTSTTAAAAACTTCATGATTTCTGTTTGAACTCTCAAAAACTCAACCAAAAGTACTTGTCAACAGTCTTGAGAGCATAGTGACTTAAGAACAGCTGTTTATTAGGAGTTTTGGTCAAGTGAGATTTAGTGGAAAGAATCTGAGCACCTAGTGAAAGATATAAAGGTCTTGTAGAATTTTGGGGGTTATTTTTTGAGGATTAAAATAAACAKTTAATCGGGGAGGGTTGGGGGTTTTGTTTGTTTGTTTGGGTTTTTTGGGGTTTTTTGTTTGTTTGTTTGTTTTGAGAGAGAGAGAGAGAGACCAAGAGAGCAGCTTCTCCTCAATTCAATTTTCTCCTTCAGATTCTTGTGTCAGGTAGGCAGCCACAGCCTTCAGAAAGGGTTTTCTCAGTTGTTTTTCAGAAAAAACCTATGATTGGTTTCTTCTTGTAAATTTGATCTTTCTGAGCTGTACATTTTAAAATACATTTAAAAATTTAAATATGATGTCATGTCTGTGGCAAGGTCAATGAATATCRGAAGTAAAATGTTAAAACTTTATCACTTTTGTGTGATGCAGAAGGGAAAAAACCCAGTCTGCTCTGAAGCACGAGTGGTATCAGTTTGGGAGTGTTGCCATAGTGAGTTCCATTATATTGGTTCCAATTTAGGAGACAGATAAATTCCTCTCATTTTTAAAACCTCTCAGCGTCTGTATKGATTACCTCACATAAAATTGACAACATGCACAATTTCATTTGTGCTTCTACAGGTTAGTTTTAGTTTGGTCATATCATYAAAGTCACAGAAAAACCTCCGAGGTTCTTTTCAATATAGTTCCATAACAAAGGACACTGATATTTTAGTTTCAAATATCAGGGTATTTTGACAGGCAACTGTAAGGAAATCATACCTGTGGGTATTTTTCTACTGTCTAGCTAAGTTTATTATTTCAATATTCCATTTCATCCCATCCCATTTGTGCTTGGTATACCAGAGAGAATCCTATTGTTTACAGTGAATATAAATTTAGTATCTATTATTCCTGGAGGAATTTTTTGTTTGTTTATTAAATTCTTTATGGATGACATTAGGACTTAAACAAAAGAGTATTCTTTTTCTACCACTAAGCTAGGACTGCATTTACAAGCAAATATCTTTTGATTTCTGACTGTGTAGAATCATCTCACATTTGAATTCTATTAATTAAAAGCAAATAAACAAAAATCTGAAGCCCCTGAAGGACTTAGAAAAGTTTTCTTTGATGGGAAAAAAAAACCCTTTTCCTAAAGCAGAAGCAGAATAGTCATACATTTAAATTGTAAATGAAAAATCATATTATAGTGTTTCTTGTGGACATCCATTTCAATCTCTCTAATAACATAAGCAGCTGAAAAAGCCAACTGTCATCCCAGCATTTCCAGCTACTCAGTCATGAGCTGTTTTGCATACAGATACACAGAATCTCTCACACAAATTCGTCTTAGGATTTCCAAAGTTGCTAGCCTTATTTGTTTTTTCATGAGAATGTAGTTTAGAAAATGTTGCTGTTGACTTCTCTTTATCAGACAAAAGCATAATGATCCAAAAAGAGTAGATAGTTTTGCCATGATAAATTTCTTTTTATCTCAGTCAAGTAAAAAGTACTTTGAAATAAGAAAAAATGGATTTGGAAAGTGCTGTCACAAATTTAGAATGTTTCTAAGATTTGTTACTCATGGTAACAGTTTTTGTACACTTGACTATCAGCCTAAAAGATTACCACTGTTCATAAAAGCTTCACAACTGGGGCCTTTTTGGATGTCCTAGCGATGCAGCTMAGGGGAGAGTGGTGGGAATGGCAGGGATGCTGCTAAAAAAACAACACTCCTTTAACTGTCTGGGAGGTAAAAAGTCCCAAAATGTGTGCTTTACTATTGACTTCTGGAGAGTAACTCCTTACAATATCCTTTTAGGCAGCTGGAGCTGATGTTTTGCCTTCCCCTGTCCCTGTGTGAGCACCATTCCTGGCTCATCTTTAGCATTAACCCTGACTCATCTTTTAAGATCGCTGGTCAAGAACAACAGCCTACAATTACGTATCCAAGCTCTGCATTGAAATGTAAAGGTACCATAACCCCTACTTTCTTTTGAAGCTTTCCTTGAAATATCTGTATTCATTTATCTAGCAAAATCAGCTGTTGAGACAAAGTGTAAGTTACTGCTGTTGTAGGAGTACAAGAATGAGAAGAGGGAAAGATTTTAATGTGAAAGAGTAATTGAAGTAAGCACTGAGATAGAGGCCATTAAGACTTTAGATAACCAATGCTTTTAAATAGCTGCAATTTGCTTGTCTTGGAATACTTCACCCCTTAATTATATATTATTTCATACAAACCTGGAAAGTCATCCCATTTTTCATATACTTGAAATATATTTGGGTTTTATTAATTCTGCTGTGGGAAAACATATTCTTCTGTTAGGAATCCAGTCTTTATTCTACAAACACTGACCAACAGGGTAACTTAGAAGTAGTGTATTTACTCTGGTATAATGAAATACCAAACTTCTTTAAAATATATATAATTATTATCTTTAATTTTAATATTTTGTGTGAAGCATGTTAAACAGATTTAATAAGCCAGCCATTCTGAATAATACCTTCATATTTTTAATGTTGTTGATAAATGATACAGAACATCAAAGAGATTTGGTAATGCATCAGTTTAATGTATTCTTGTAATGGAAGTTCTTATTCACTAGCGTTATTTTTGTAGCATGTCTTGTTCTTTCAATAGCTGTCATTTAAACATGAAAGGTTCTTGTACTGCATTGCCTTAGGATATGGTTTTCTAAATAAATGATATCTAGTCTAGAGTGGTGAAGTATTGGGCAAATGGGGGTAGAATGTTTATGGAATACTGCCAAATTAAAATGGCAGCAGATAAAATCTGCATTAGTACAGGGTAAATTTAAAATACAATACAACTGTTCATGATTTAAAAAATTAAATTTGAAATTCAGAACTTTGCATATTAAAACTATATTTTGTCTAGTTATATATTTTTCAGTAGTCTTCCTTACTCTTTAGCAGAACTGAAGTTCTTCCAAACTCACTACTACAAGGTTAAGCTTTGTGTGCTGGTTTTGTCTGGGGCAGKAAATTTTATTCACAGTGGCTGTGAATTTTGGATTTGGGCTGAACATAGGGTTGATAATATAGAGATGGTTTTGTTATTGCTGAGCAGCGTTTACACAGAGCCAAAGCCTTTTGTGCTTTTAATACTGCCATGCTGGCAAGAAGGCTGGGGGATCCTGGGAGTTTGGGAGGAGACAAAGCCAGGACAGGTGACCCAAACTGACCAAAGGGATATTCCAGACCACRTGACATCATGCTCAGTGTAAAAAGTGGGGGGAAGAAGGRGGAAGAGGAGGACATTTGGAGGGATGGCATTGGTCTTCCCAAGGAACTGTTACACATGAGAGAGCCTCTCCTGGAGATGGCTGAACACCTGCCTGTCCATAGAAGTGCTGAATGAATTCCTTGCTTTGCTTTGCTTGTGTGTGTCRTGTTTGCTTTTCCTATTAAACTGTCTGTATCTTAGCCCAGGAGTTTTCCAGCTTTCTCATACTCAAGAAAATGAGATACACGTTTATACAATCTGCAAAGCGGATGGCAAGAGTTACAACTGTAGTAAAATAAATAAATTACTATTTTTCCTAACCTTTTTCATCATATGGGCAATCATGAATAGACAGAAAAGTCAGGTCCGGTCAGAGTGAAAATCAATCTGGATACAATTTTTTCATCCCTTCTCAGATAAACTGCTGAAGCATATTCCTTGGAAAGAATAGAAAGAAAAGACACGTCACTGAATTAAAAAGGAAACATGATGACAACTGGGCTTACTTAAGTGGTTAAATAAACCTCAGATTATTTATTTGAGGAAAACTTTCTAATAACAACAAAGGTCAATAATGGAATTTGCACACCAGCTTAAACCAAAACAAAACAAATCACTAGAAACAGCTGCCTTATAGCCTGAAGACCTTCAATTAGGACTCCTCTGTGAGATATCAGAGACCCAGATTAATGTTGATTTCCTAAGTAATTAAAAAATGAAAATGGGAACTTGAACTACTAGGTAAAATTTATTCTTTTAGGAATTAGTAAAATATTCAAGAAATAATATTAGTGCTTGAGGATCTCTATATAGAATTATAGGTGTCCCATGACTGTGTTCTAATGTAAATGTAGACATGAAGTGCCTTTTAAAGGAGAGTAATAGCAAGCGCTGAGAAAATAAACTTGACCTTTTACATTTAATAGCATGGACACAAAGAATGAACTAGGATGATATAGTAAGGTCTCCTCACAGTTCTTGAGAGAGTTTGTATATGTGTGCTGGTGGGTAAACTGTAAGTTAACAACAAATCCATGTGGTTTCTGTCGATTACTGTGTTTTTTTCTATGCACATTTACCAGTGGTCTATATACAGTTTCAATACTTACTGTAGCTTTAAAAATAAAATTTCTTATATGACAAGATTTACACTTTTTAAAATTTTATTATTTTGWTGAAGAATCTGAAGCACCATAGACMATTCATTTTAAATTCAGAAATTAAAATTTGCCTGTTTGCCCATCTTATTTAATTTKAATCAACATAATTTAGGAAGTGAGAGGAAATTAATACCAAAGAAATAACTTCTTCATCTGTCAAGGCTTTCAGCAACTATCTAGTTTGTCTACCTCTTAATTTTAAATTGTCACTTTTTTCCTCTTGAAAGGTTTAAGCTGGTCACCATAATATCTGACAATCTCAAAACTGTTTAGAAAGAATTTTTTTCTGAGATGATTWTTGACTCTTACTGTTAAATATTTAAACTTATTCCATGATGCTTCTTTACAAATCACTATGACACTTTATTTCTTCTGCTGACTTTATTCTTCAGTATTATTTTGTTCGTGTTCACATTTTATCTGTCTTCTCAGTATGGATTTGTATTTCTCTGTCTTCTGTCAGACAACCTAAATCAGTTAAGATTACCACTTTAGATGCTAATTACCACTTGTTTTGATGATTACATGATTGACAATTCCTTATTTG
This sequence comes from Mixornis gularis, assembly GCA_003546035.1. Lineage (NCBI taxonomy): Eukaryota > Metazoa > Chordata > Aves > Passeriformes > Timaliidae > Mixornis > Mixornis gularis. Next base: position 6,491,651 of record QVAJ01000015.1, on the reverse strand, counting down.
CCTGTATTCATTGATCATTCATACTCCATTTTTCTATTTTCTTCAAGTTTGTTGTTCTATAAAGTTTGAACTGTAGACAAAATGCAGAGTTATTTGTATAAAACTGATATGCCACTGCACAAACATAACATTACTCTGATCATAAAACAGCAGTAAAGCCTGAAAACCTGTAACTCACCCAACTAGATATGTTTGTATGGGAAAAATAAGACATTAATTTTAGGACACAATGTGTATAGAGATTATCTGGAGTATTACTGTAAAATTTTGAATTATAATAGGTGTAAACATGGTACAAGCCACATATTGTTGGTGATATAAAATAAAGAAGTAATGGTAATTATTCATGCCATGTACAAACATAAGAAAAAATGAATATTTCATATAAACYCACAGAGAAGTATATTTGTAAATGTGAGTAGACTGAGAGGAAAAGTTGGCAGCTTTTCAAATACCAATGATTAATATAAAGTCACTGGTGTATTTATTTGAATTTCATTGGTTTTTAAGGAAAGTGAACCATTAGAAAGAAGGAAATAATTTTGCAAACAGGTAGACTTGAGGATGGGCAAAGAAGAAATCATGGGTTCAAATTCTTGTTGGGATGTTTATCAAGAACTTTGTAAGATTAATGTTCATGACATACAGAACTAACTCTTTGTGTGATATAAAGGAGACTTGCATTTTTGAACACATTTGATACTAATTGCCAGAAGCATGCAAGCAAAAAAATTTAAATCACATAAAAGTCATGTTGTATTCTACCTGTGTTTTTGCAATTATATTCAATTAATTTACTSAAACTGTCTTCTTGCTTGTAATTATTTTTACTTTGAATCAGGAGACTGAGATGTTACTAACCTTTTAGTCTCAGGTCTATTTTTTTCCATTTTCCGTTTGTTTTTGCCTTTCTAGTTATTGTGATTGTCTGTTGAATTAGTGAAATAAAGTACTTAAAATATAATACCACATAAGAATTTGAGTGCTTTTTAAATGCACTTCTATTTTTACTATTTTTCTATTCTCTTGTTACATAGCAAATAATGAACAAAATCTAATTATCCTTATATTTCTCTGATTCTCTCCCAAATGCATAAGTAACAAATTATAAATGTCATGCTCTTTACTCACTACTACAACATAATAAACCCTAGTGATTTTAGCATTTGTAATAATGTAATAACAGTAATATTGTTAGTCACTGGCCAAAAATTTAATCTAARTATTTCAGTGTGAGGTGGTAGACCATAAAAAACCAGAGTAATTTCTGGATCTAATCTATTTGTAGAACTATTGGTGAGCTGTCCAGAACTTGAAATCATATTTATCTAATCAACTGTGAAGCAATTTACAGTGTTTATTYCCAGATTCTGGTTTAATGAGAGACTTCAAACATTTTTTATGTAGCAYAGGACAACTGCTAGGAGAGGACAATATTGTTCCTATCAGAATACATGCATTTAAACATTAATATTTCTACAAAGAMTCATATAACAAGAACTCAAAAAGTCAGTGCAGTAGACTTTGCATATCACTAAGAAAGTCAGTCATCCTTTAGGAATAGTTGATTTTTAAAAAGTTAGTATTCTTTTTCTTTTGAAAAAGTTCAATTATATCCACTGGAATGGAAACCCACAGAGATTTAATGCACTGATACAGTTTAGCTTGTTCTTCCTTGTACCTTGATTTTAGACATTTTAAGTAGTCCTGGACAACTTAWAAGTGCTTCCTATCCTGAGTTGGTTGCATGCTGTGCTGTATTAAATGTTTTCATTTGTTGATTTCAGCTATAGTTACAATGCTTAAAATATCTAATTAGACAGTAATTATTATCACAGACATTTCCGTGCTCTTCACATTGCAAATATTTTTTTATCTTCTTGCAACGATGTTTTCTTAGTCTCTATAAGTAAAGTGAACACAGGATAGAATATTTTGCAGTTATTTTCATGAAGATGAATATTCTGCTTTATAACCTGTTTTCAGTGCAATGTAGCTGACACTTGACACTGAAAAATATTTAATAATAATAAAATAACTCTTTATAGCATTATATAACATATAAAATGTGTACTCTGTAATTATTACAACTGCTGATTGCATTCTATTTCTCAAAATGTACATCTCAGCATATGTGTTGCTTTCATTTCTAATTACAGTGCAAGCAGCAGGTACCTCCATACCCATCAGGAGCTATGACTGGGGTAGACTATGATGGTAATTATGAATGACAGTATTTGCAAGGATGTCTAATTCTTGCATAGTATTTTTTTATTATTATCCTAAATTTCATAGCAGGCTATAATTTTTTTTTTTTTTTTTTTTTTTTTTTTTTTTTTTGGAAATACATGTTGCAATTTAAAAGAAAAAAAAATGCAAAATGAAATGGACAAGCACAGTGTACTGTGTTGAATCAAGGTCAGTTTTCAGCAGAATCCACAAATACTTTCTACTTCAAAACCAAATTTAGTTTCCTAACTGYAGCTGTTTTATTTTTAGACCTGTTCATAAACTTCTTGCAGGATTTTACTTCATTTTTTTATAGTGGAAAAAGAATATGTGTTGTTCACTTTAGAGGCAGAAGAACTGTGAACTTTTGTTAATGTCTCTTCCCAAAAACTTCTCTAGGTGAGGACAGATCACAGAAATTTGTAACTTAAAAAATTCAGAAGRTACAGTCAGAATAGAAGAGGGAGCAGCAATAGCTGGAGGGTAGCCAGTAGGGAAAAAGAAAGCAGGTATGCAATTTCATAAAATGTCCTTTACAGTTCTATAGCTGGACAGAAAGAGATAATACAAGCACAAATGTATCCATTACTAAAACAATATTCACTTGCTTGTATTCCTTGTTGGTTTTTTTTCCTCATACATCTTTCTTTGCCACCTCTCACTCAGATTCCATGTCTATTCCATGTCTATCRTATTCTCTGCTGCTATGTCACACTCACATTTTTCATTACTTTATCCTTCTGTTTCTTACTTCCCATATATTCTCCTGAACTCATTAACTAYTTCATCATTTTAGCTGAGCTTTCAACAGCTACTTTTCTCACTCTCAGAATTATCCCAGAATCTAATGCCATTCTACTCCACATCTTGKTATCAAACCTTGTTATGTTATGTCATGCAAAAGGTCTGTATTCAATTTGTTTCCTGAAATTCTAGATGTTGGAGAYATTGAAATTGAATAGCTCTGAACTCCAACTTTTAATTTGGGTCTTTTTTTTTCCCTGTTATCTTAGCTATATGATCTTTGGTTGTTTTTGCTGTGAAAAATGGAATATTTATCATATGCAATAATCTGAACAGAAGAAATTAAACATGTACTTCACATAAAAGAGGGGATCCCAGAAGACACCACTCTGAACATCAGCCAACACTGCTCCCTTGCAAGAGAAAGGCTTGAGCTCTCCTGGGCTGCATTAGGGGTGTGTCAGTAGGCCAAGGAAAGTGATTCCTCCCCTTCTGTTCAGCGAGACACATCTGGAGTGCTGGGTCTAATTCTTGACTTTCCAGTGATGTCCAAGCACAGCATTTTTGATTGGAACTCGTATGCTTGGTTCTTCACTACCAATACAGACAGATTCTCCTGTTATTTCTTCTTCATGAATTATATCTACATGTGATGATTACAACTAAAAYTTTCAAACTATCATTTCAAGATAAGGGAGGGGTCTAGATGCAGGATGAATGCTAATGTCAAAAAACACATTATGTTGTTCAGCAGCAAAGTTTGTAGTAGGTTTTAGCATTGAAAGCATAAAGTTTTCCAATTCCTTGGGGCAAAAGTATGGGCATGGAGTCTGTTTCAAGGTCTCTATTTTCATATTCATTTTGTGTATTAATGGAGTGGGATCCTACTCTCTGAGAAGTTTTTGTCCCATGAACTATAGGTCATGGCTTTCATACTCCTCAGAAAATGGAGATTACAAGAATTAGAATATTTTTATAGGTCAGGCACCAGCTTTCCTCAGAAGTGTAAAACCAGTTACTTGTTCTGCAGGTGACAGCAACAGGGACTGAGCTATCTAAAGTATTGGGCCATTCAAGGAATCATTTGCCAAGGAGTTTTTGGACAGACTGAAGATCTTGGAAAAAATGTTTACATGARAAATTTTGATAATTATGAATTTGTTGCAAAAGATCTTGTCAGAAGATTTTCAACAAATTTAAAATCCTTTAGGCACTGGGTATTCATAAGGTTTTTTTATAGTTTGGGTGGAACCCAAGACATGATCTTGGTCCAAGAGAGACCAAGGAATCAAATTCAAAGCAACAAGAAATAAATAAAAATATTTAATACTGGATTGGAATAAAGAAAATAAAAATAATAATTAGTAGTTCATTCACAAATAAACTCATATCAGTTGCATAGTATATAATAGATAGATATAATATATAGACAATGTATCTTAGTGATGAGAATTTTCAATTAGTTTAAAACAACTGTGGAAGTGTGAAAGACGCTAATAAAAATATTTGTGTAGCTTATTAAAGATTTTTTTTTTTCCCAGATATTGAATCATAATAGCAAAGGTCTCATCACAGCCTCAGTACCGAGCAGGAACATCAGAATTAACAAGTTTATTATTAACTAAGCAGTAGTACAAGCTGTGCTATTACAAATACAACATACAGATAGGCTTAATTGACTGCCAGGTGCCCRTCAAGCCCATTTGTCATTCCCCCTCCTCAAGAGAACAGGGAGAGAAAATATGACAAAATGCTCATGGATTAAGATAAAGAGAGGGAGATCACTCATCTAATGCCATSATGGGCAAAACAGACTYGACTTAAAGAAATTAGTTTCATTTATGGTCAATTAACAGCAGTGTAGGATATGGAGAAATAAAAACAAACCTAAAAACACCCTCCCCCTTATATCTCCTCTTTTCCAGGCTCAACTTCACTCTGAACTCTTCCACATTCCCTCCCCAAAGGGGGTGGGGGGGGGTGCGCGTGTGGAGAATGGGGGTTGCAGTCAAGTAAAATCTGTCCATACCACTCTTTCTTCCCCATGCTCTTCTCCTGCTCCACTGCCTGGTCCCTTCTTAAATATTTGATTGCAGAGGCACCATCAGTGTCTCTAATGGGCTCAGCACTGGCTGGCAGAAGGTCTGCCTTGGAGCTGACCAGGACTGGCTGGGTCTGACTCGGGGACAGCTCCTTRTTTCTCCTATCACAAGCCATCCCTGCAGCCCCCTGCCATCAAAATTTTGCCATGTAAACCAAACACATCTTCTCACTCAGGACAGCACCTAGCATAGTGTTTTGAACTATAACAAAAGCTCATAGGTGCTGCTGGAAGATTTGAACTTGAATATTTATAAATATGGTATAGCTGTCATTATTTTTGCTGGAAGCAAGCTGGACAAGACATKTTTGTTACGTTTAACTTTATCTTACCCAGAAATCTGCAAATTAGTGGTGAGAGATGAATAAATGCAAGGGGGTTTTTTTTGGATAAATAAACTATACGTGTTGCATTCATGTGTAGAGTTTTTTAACAAATGTAGCTGCTGTTTGCTTGTAGTTCTAACTTTTCTGAATTTTTGAAGACAAATGGAAGTGATCTGTGTTCAGCATTAAGAACRTTCTCAGCTGTAGTTTAAATCATTCTGTGAGGATAAATAGTACCTGGAAGGTGTCCAAATTTAGAGCAGTAGCTGGTAATTCTCTTACTTATAATTGAAGGTATGTAAATTATAAAGGGGAAAAATGTTTGCAAACATATCTTGGATTTTTATAATCAATTTTGCTCTCCCTGCACATTCTATTATCATACATRCCATGTGTGAAAAATACCAGCAGAATAGAAAGCTGTTTCCTTTGCCACRTTTTTTCATGAAACAAGATTCTCAAGTTTGGTAGCCTCTACATGCCAAATAAATAGATTTCTTTTTTTTTTACTTTATATAGAGCACAATTAATAGCTATAATGAGAGAAGAAAATCCTCTTTTACTTGGAGGTTGTGACCACAACTTCTGTAGTTGAAATTTTCCAACGGGGTTTTCAAAATAAGTTTTCAAATACTGKTTTTTTTATAGTACGTGTGAGATGTAGTACCTTGGTATAGTTTTACTTGCACCCAGTAATTAGTATGTTAATAAAAATGCAAATAATAATAAATGACTTGTGATAAGTCAGGTCAGACTCTATCAATAGCTTTTGAATACTTAAAGAATAATTTCCATACATAAAGTATGTTAGTTTGGATTTTTCTTGGTTATGTTAATATCTGTTGTCTTTCTTCCTTATTTTTTTTCTTTCTGAAAATGTATGCATTTTATTTCAAGGAGCAACTATGTCACTTACAAGTAATTTACACAACTTGATAATAAATAAATTAGTAATACATTACCAATATTTTATAAATAGTGCTTATTATAATAAAATTTTATAATGGTAATAACTAATAAATTAATTACTTCATATTTTCTGGATAGTATCTGTAGAATAAACTCATTTTGTGCCTAACTACCTTTCAGGCATTTAAGTTCTCTGATACTTGACAAAGATTGACACTTGATAAACTTATTTTCTTAACACTAAGTCTCTGACCCTGCATGATCTTTCTAAAATTGTTTGAAAGAGTCAGTTTTATGRTGCGATTAAAGGCTAGGAAATTTTCTGCCACTTACAGCCTTTAGAATTTTAATAACTTGGTCTTTTGTCAGCGGCCAAAAGTTGCCATATAGGAGTATTAAGGGTGAGTCAGTCCTGCTGACCAGTCCCTAGCTCTCCAGTTCACAAATCATATTCCATATGGAGATGATGAATTCTCAGTTTGTGTGGTACTGCCAACAATGCAAAGCTGTGGTAAGGACTGGTATCTGCCTCTTCCACCCTCTGGATTCCTTCTGCAGAAGGATCCCCTAAGATGCCAGGCCAGGTATTCAGMTCTCTGGCTTGCTCTGTCTTCACAGCAGCTATCCCAAACACAACGATGCCTTTTGSGTCCTTGGAATGCCTTGTCCTGAGGTATTTCCTGAGGTACAATCTATGCCAAGGRTGCACAGGACCTGTGGTCACAGTCAGGAGTGTTTTTGCTGTTCGTTCCCAGTCAGGCTCACTTCAGCTTCCAGCACAGTCAGCTGTTGGGATCCCATTGTCACCCCAGAAATGGAGATAGATTTTGCCCTTAGATGACACYAGAGTACATTGTGCCAACTGGTACCAACTAAAGCTTTGTAGTCCTTTGGGCCATCATATCCACATAAGCTTAACAAGATTCTTGTTTATCCTTTCGTATTTGCTTATGAACTAAGTAATATTAAGTATAAATACTTAAGATTATTATTAATGCAATGAAATTTTGGTTTTGTTTTGTTTTTACTGTGGAAAATTGTATATTTCTTGACTGAAACTCTCTGCTCTCTTCCTCAGACCAGATCAGAATGTGTATCTACCTTCATTTCTGTTTCTCAGAAAGATTTTTGGTAAAAGATGCAGTTTCACTTAAAATAATTTCTTCAGGCTTTGTTTGTTGTATGAATTGCACTTAGATGAGGAGAATGGTTCAGTGACTSTTAGGTTTTGAGAAAATACAATTGGAATGTATGTGAGAAAATAATTTCTATTATCCTTTTTACTATGAGCATGTCAGTGCTTTGCAGATCAGAACACTGGAGTGGTAACATTTTCTCTTAGGTTCTATAAATTGGTACAAAAAAATTGCAAAGTTGAGAATTATGTTTAGACTTTTTTGCATTGTGTTTAATAATACATGGTAATAATGTGCTTCAATATGCATAGATTGCAGTAAGCATAAACTTTGCAAAACAGCTAGTGACACTTCATGCTAATTTTTATATTCATAATCAACATACTTCTTCAAGATATGATATATCAATAATTTCAAAAGTAAAAAGTCTTTTGCACACAGCAGATAAGAGGCTGTTGCAAACAGGCATCTAAATATACTACCCCATATCCTATTTTCTTGTTACCAAGGATTTTGCACACCTAACTGTGCAAATCCATGACAACCAAATGCATGAACTCCTACACTTCCAAAATACATTATCCTGAGGAGGGAAAAACATGATTTTGCATTATCTTCCAATTCAAAATTGAAGTAAAATCTACCTTTTTTTTCCCCCCCCCCTCCTTCAGGGATATTTAAAAAGTTATTAAGACTGAATTATGCATATTTTAAAAACCATCCTCATTTGAATTGTTTTTTCAAATAAGCTACCATATATTGTAGCTTTCTTGCGAAGTATATCAATCTGACTAACGATAGTCCAAATTTACTTTGTGAACAAAAATACTATTTTGCCTTTTCTGTTTCTGATGTTTCAGTAGAGAACTGAGAAAGGATAATTCTGCGAAATTTAATWGAAAATTTTAATGTAAATTGATGATCTTTACTATTTTAAATGCATAGAAAGAAGTGTTCAGCAGCAACCCAAAATGTTATAGGTCATTAAAAATATATTTATTAAATTTGCTGCTTTCAAGAGGTTTTGAAATAGGCAACTACTGCACCTGTTGCCATTCCTGGGCTCATTAAGCTGACAATTTTCTATCATAGATTTAGATACATTGCCATCATTATGCTTCAAATGCAATATTTTATAGCGTCATATATGAGTATATATTTGTGGAGTGGTGTGGTGAAAATGGTGGAATCTACAGTTGACACAGATCTCAAAAACAGATTTCTATCCTAGGGGGAAAATTCTTCGTTAAAACCCATAGATACTCATAATGACATCTGAATTTTTTCAAATCTCATCATTTGTTCTAACCTGCTCTAAAACCTGGAGATACCTTTGAAGTGTAAGAATGTTATTTTGAATTAAAACATCAAGGTTTCATTGGCTTAAATTGAGATTTTGTAACATCATCTTAAAAAATTATATCAGCATTTTCATGTTTTAAAGCATTATAAGTTTTCATTCTTCATGAAGCTCCATCAGGACTCAGTTTAGTCACAGATGAAGAGGAAGTGAACTCTTGGATTTATGGACAAATTATTTCAACATAACGCATTTCATTTATAATGAAGGAAAAGTTTCTATGTGGTCCCATAAAAGGGGGTGAAAATGAATATCTGATTGCAATCATATATATACATCCATTTAAGAATAATTTTACACACATGCATAGGAATTAATTTGATTTTATAATGATGAAACATGCTTCTTGATTACAATAAAAATTTTATWTTTCTATTTTGCACAGCTGTAAATGCAGCCTCTTCATGACTATGCCTAAGACTTTTGGCCTTAAGTCTGCAGTAGAAATATGATTGGTGAGTGATTRTTCCAAATTTAATGTTACAGACAATATTGAAAGGGAGAGATATTCACTATTCCTGTTAAAASAGTCCTTTGGGGAACAAAAATGAGAGTTATTGGAAAAGAGCACATGGGCAATGGCCAGACAAGGATGTTTTTGTGACACTGTATYTAGGTCATAGCCCCAGACCTACCTTTTTATTCAAAAATATTGAATACAAATGCAGGAAAATTATTTGAAGAACTGTAATTTTGCAAATGGAGAATTTTCAAAGGAAAGTCTCCTCCAGGTTCAACATCTCAACCAGCTCATTGCATTCTTGTTCTRGCTTTTTCTTGCTCTTCTTTCCACTTCTTGGTTAGTAAGTCTTGATTGTCTTCTATGCAATYATGTAGCTTTGATAATGGAGAAAAAAATAAAGATGGGCTATATGAGAAAAATGGGATAATTAAGAAAAAGAAATAGCTAGACTGGTAAAAGAAGTCTACTTTAAACACCACAGGCTGAAAACACCTTTATGTTTGTCTTTCTGCTTACTGTTTGCTAACAATTTTCTAATCACTAGACAATCATCTGCTAGCCACTGAAACATTACCTTTACACAGAAATTTTAAAGACAAAAGATAACAACCTCTGTCTCTATAAGAGGTATAATTATTAGCTTGTGGGTAATTTTGGAACAATTTCCCACTACTTCTAGAGATGTTAGGAAATTTTAGAACTGATTCTCTCTCAAAACCAAAACTGTCTCTAACCATCCTTCTAGATTGCTCAAAACTACTAGACGTCACTTTAAATGATGTCCCGTACAGGTTACATAAGAATCCCAACTGAAGTACTCATTGTACTGGCATTCCTACCCAAAGCTGATAGCCCTTCATCTGACTGACTTTGAGTGACACCCAGAATCTGCCTACATGGACACCAGGAGACAGAACTGAACTTAAGCATCAGATTTGGCCTTGAAAGCTCCACGATCACAAGTGTTTCATATTTTGTTTATGAGCCTGCCTTTCTGCAAGGCTTTTCTGTTGCCTTAGTTACCTACAATTTACCTGTGTTCCCAAACACTGCCTGTTTCTTAAATCATGCAGGTAGTTTCCTGTTTCCCACTCGCCCTCTTAAATGACATTGCAGAACTACAGAAGCAGACAGGGCTATTTAAAACTCCAAATAATCCTTGGTGCTCATTTTTTTTTTTCTTAGATCATTGAACTATAATAATATTCTGGCTTTTTAATATAGATAAACAAATGCAAAATGGGGGGATTAATAAAATCTATTCAAAATGAGAATGTAAATTGCAATTTAAAAGATCTTAAAGGAATATATTGCCTATAGATCTGAATGATTAGGCTATTACTGAAAAAAGACTCTTACAATTAATAAAACACTATTTATTGTACGTAGAAGTAGAGATATACAGAAMTATATCGCTGTATAAAGCTGTACTGCCATGAGGAAATATAATATTCTTTTGCACACCRATGTAACTATAAAATCAAAACTGAAATTTCCAAAATTTGAGTTAAAAAAAATAGTAAATATGAGACAACACAACATGTGAAAGCTTTAAGCTCAAACCATGTATGAAACAGTTTCTGTTTACTTACTTGATTTTTCTTGCTGTCTTGGCCTCATTTCAGTATCCCACCRGTCATTTCACACAATCTAAATAAAATATATTACAGAGCCATCAATGTTTTTGAACTCTAAGTTTATGTCCTTTTTATGCAAATATACACAACACATGKGATTACGTATGATGTACCCAAATAAACAGGACTTTCGCCATTGCTGCTAAAAGGGGTTGCCTTGGATACCTTAAAATACTTTTAATTTGTTTTAACAGCTGGCTAGTGGCCAGCTAGGCACTGTTTCAACTCTTTCTGCTGAAATATTCAGTGCCACCTATGACTCATCAAAACTGTCATTAAACAACATGTAACGTTTTTTATATTGTGTCTCAGGAGTCTATTTTGTAATTTCAACCTGTAGCTGGGAAAAATGCAAAGGAGACAGACTGAGAAGATATAAAACCAATAAAAAATGGATTCAGTTCTTGGAAAGGTAGAAAGCTTCACCATGAACATCACACCTCTCTGCAGACCTGGCCAATGCCCCTTGTAGTCAGCTCATTCCCTATGGGAAGACTAGCACCACTGATTTTAGGACCCAAAACCACACTGGTAAGAGATAATAACACCAGGAGAAAGGCATAAATGGTAAAAAATTTTCTTGCTTGACAGCCATAAATGTGTTATTGATGCAGCTCCTCTTTTACACCAGTTGCTGAGTGGAAATATTACCTTAGCTGGACTAGAGATAAATATGAAATGTTCTTTTCAGTCTCCTAAAGTTTTAATTTAGCTGAAGATTGCAATTTCAATTTATATATTCTCTTTTATCCCCATTAATATTCTGCATATGTATATGTATTTTATTGATATGTATGTGTATACATCATAGTAATATTTATCCATCTCATCTTTCTTGAGGAATCTGCTATTAGTGTACCTTTAAATATGATGTGAGGAACTCAAGCTCTTCCCCATTGTTCTGCCTCTACCACACCCTTCATCCATCATCATTTTTAATGTGTTTCATCCGCTTTCACAAATCCTTCCATGGCAGGTGTTCATAAATCTGTTTGCTCCCAGGATATATTCTTACCCCCTAAGCTTATTAACTCGTAGTCCCTATTTCCTAAACTTACAAGCTAACAGATTTTCCTTCTCTCCCAGAAATCCATTTGCTTCAGCAATACATATGATTTTTTCTCCTGTGCTGAGGTAGAAATTCCCTGTTTCAGACAGATAATCTCCTAAATATCTCCCAGGGAGCAACAAAGAAGGAAAGTAAACCAGTTTATTCCCACAGTAGTGGATAGCAAGAATGGGGAATAATAATGAAGCAGTTTTTGTATTACTTGACATTTAAGTTACTTGGTTAGTTTGGTTTGGAATATAGTAGAAAAATCTCCTATAGTGTTTCGAAACCATCCAATCCTATCCATAAAAACAAAGCACAATTCCTCTTGCTTATGTAAAAGCTGCACACAGTTTTTTAGATAGGACATATGTACCAGGGAAGGAGTAGGTAGTGGCCTTAATTTGTGTTCTTTGAAAGTAAACTGATACTTCCARAGATGGCTCAGGCAATATCTTGGAGAACAGTTTCAGATTTTATGAAGTGAAATTTTTCTAATGACAATTTTCCTGCTAAAGATGTGATTTTTACAATGCTTTTCAATGAATAAGAAGAAAGTAAGAATGTTAGTTCTCTAATTAGGGGAAGGGGGGAGAAGAAAAAAAAACAAAAGGCACAGAAGTTCGCTTCAGATGGTCCAAGGAGCTAGGAATCGGGATTCAGGTGGCATCACATGCTCATGATTATTCTACTARACTTTGGTTTGGGGCATAACAGTTTATCAGCTGTACCTTGCAATACATAGAATGTTTGTGACATTGTTGGACACTTGAAAGGATATTTGAATAAAAAGGGAAACATAGGAAAATACAAAGCTAAAATTGAATAATCAGTCTACTCCCCCTTCAAAGGGGGGTGTGTGTGGCGTGTTCTTTAATCTCATTTAGCTGTCACTGAAAGAGAGATTTTTCTGCAGACATTTTTAATATAAAGAGCAATGATACTACAGGAGGGAGAATGGAAGAGAAGCGACAGTGATTTGTATTGCAGTATGCCATCCTTGTGTGCTACAAAGCAAGTTATTTTAGTTTCTTACTTGTTTCAGAATCTAGGCCTATTAGATACTAAAAATGGTAAGATTATCCTTTTTAAAAAATCATTCATTATATGGTATGAAGTCTTGGAAGGGAGTCTAGGAAGAGAGGAGTATACATTCCAATTTAAATGAGATACTGTATTGTGATACAAGAAAAAACACAGACAAATCCAGTTTTAATGAGCCCTTTTACTATATAAGGAGAAGAAAGCATACAGATATATTCTTGAAATGAACTGTTAAACCAATGAGAGGCAGCAAAGAAAAGACAGATTCGTTGCCTAAAATGATCTCTGCAAGAGGTGAAAGCATAAGACATAGTAAAAAAATGTTTCATCTTSCAAACATCTTTACTGTTTTATTTTCCAAAAATTCAAATGTTCGTTACAGATCCACGGCACTGCTGTAGATGATAAATAATAGTAAAGTTCATACAGTTGTCCTGTACACCTGTTATTATTCATTTATTTTACAAAAAAACCCAGAAGATATAATGAAGTATTTGCCCTTAACAGAGCTGGGAACTGTATTGTATGACAGGTAGCAGACAAAAGGRAAAAGGTGAGGAAGTAATGTAGGGCAAGATAAAAGTAATTTTGACTGGAATGCAATTGTACATGCAACATAAATTTCATTCAATTAAAGGAATTTAATATTTTAACACCTATTATATGTGACTTACAGCAGGATCCATAATAACCATCAGTTTCCTTCTCCAGCTAAAACATCTTGGGTACTTTTTAAATGTTTCATTTTAATATTATAAAAACTGTATTACCGTGAATATATGGATGATTACTTCAAAGTAAGATAATTTAGTTCTTTAATTTCAAAGCCATAAACATTAGATGTATTTTTCTGTCATTAGATTGTGGTTTTCTTTCTCCAAAACTTACGTAATAGCAAAACCGGTGCAGTTCTGTGAAGCATTTAGATTTTACGAGAATTTCATTTACCAGAGTAAAATGTGTCTGACAGGATTTGTCTGTGCACTTCCATGAACATGTATCTTCTAGAAGCATTATTTTTGAAAGATTCAAAGAAATAGTTTGGCATTTCRCCTTACCAGTGGAACCATAACTAGCTTGCTTTATAAAAGCTCATCTTCTAATAGGTGAATAAAAGAAAAAAAAAATGAAATCAGTTAAGCTTCCTCACAGAACAGCACCAAATTATGAACAGTCAGCAGTAAAAAAGGGAATAAAAGATCTGCGAATATAAAATGCAACACCCATAACAAGGTCAGAAATAACCCAGAGTTAAATTTAAGAGGAAAACAACTCCCTAGGCTTGTATTAAAATCAAAAATGCTGTCTTTCTGCATAGCTAGTAGCAGTGATATACAGTTATAGGGTAAGTGGGAAGTATTCTAATCAGAGACATATCAGTTTCTGACCTTGAAACAGAGTATCTGAATGAGTCAAACAAATAAAAGTGAGGTTAGATAAAAAGTAGATGAAGACAGGTAGCTAAAATAGATTATTTTAGCAAAGCTAGTAATTCTAGCTAGTAATTCTGCATGTAGCAGTCATAACATGCCCAGCCCRGAATTTTCTGCCTATCCTGTAGCCGAACTCCTGAAGTATTTTTTTGGTCCCTCATTTTGACTTTTGGAGGAGGTAAAATATTTCTTTCCATGTATAGCTGTGAATTTTGGAACTTGCTGTTGAGGAAACTTCCCAGTTTGACCATTGACAGCACTTGGGCAGTCACACTCCCGATGCCAGAGACTTCAACTGCTGGGCCCAAGGCCCCGTCACAGCAGGCAGCTTTAATGGGCCAGTGCCTCGCTTGTCTCCCTACACACTTCACTCACATGCACCCAGACTAGATTTCCTACCTGTCTGACCCCAGTTTTCCTTTGGCACAATCTTATATGTCTCATTCCATAAAGCAATTTACTCACAGCACAGTAACACAGAGATGGCTCAAGCTGGTGCTGCCCTGGCTGGGCCACAGGTCCTCGTGCCCTTTCCTATGCAAAAGGTTGACAGCTCGAGGCCTCTTGACTCAGGGTCCGGCCACCCAGAGCCCCAAGTGCAGCTCCCACTGCAGCAGCAGACTGAGCTACCAGCACTGCCTGTATTCCTCAGCTCATTTCCATCCCAGCTCATGAATACCAAGGTTATCAGCAGGTTCAGAAAAACGAAACTAATTGGTGGACAAATCCATTGACTGATGCATAACAAAAAGATTAGGTATRGGAAATAACTTGCAAAGAACTTTCATCCAACATCTGCAGGATTCCATGAAGAATGATCTGCAGAAGAAGGTTGGATTTAATTGCTCTTCCTAAATGCCACCTCCTGCCATTGTCTGAAATACATATAACATCCCTCTGTCTGCAGGAGGAAATGAGACTATTGTAGACTATTGATCTGACCAGATTAGGGTAGTTAACTTTCAAAATTCTTAAGCATTTSTAAAACTGAAAAACATATAAGAAAGGATAACCTCTCATTCACAACACAACATCATAGAGSTTTCCCACTAATTGGCATTTAAATTCAAAGCACAATTAAAGARCAAAAGTTCAGAATAAAAATGAAATCTATTTCCCCAATAATAATTCAAGCAGTATTGAAAATAAGATGTAGACCACAAATATTAAAAGCTAAATGCAAAATTAATTTATTTAATGTTTCCAACAGCAGTTTTACTMAGATTGCCATTTAATACCATTATTSTGTGAAACCAAGGCAGRTGTTTGGGTTTAAAAAGCTACTAAGTACAAGGTTTTTGCTTTGCCCAAGCTGTGGTTTCAGAACTCCTCAGATCTGAAAGTTTGAGTACAGCATGGCAGCAGAGATTCTCCTGCTGGCCCAATCACTCCCTTGCAAAAATATTGTTTTCATAAACAAAATACAGCATTCAATCTCAGCTACAYAGAGTACATAGAGTACCAAAYAAGAAAACATTTGCTTAAATATTCTTGTTGTAGTGCAGGTTTTGGATTTTTATTACTCATTGTCTCTCTTCTTTTGTGGCAATTGCAGAAGATTCTAGTATCCAGGGCACTTGGCAGTTAAGGCAAATGCTTTTCTCCATACTTGGCCCATGACCCAGGATGGCTGGTTGGTTCCAGTAGAAATCTTATGGCACATTTCATTTGTGCACGATGCCAATATTTAAGTCCTGGCTGGAGGCAAGCTGAGGACAGCACAGTCTTCTCACTTGCTCCAGTGGGAACTGAATCACATTTTTGATCTGCAGAAAACTTCAGTTATTTTTTAAGGTAATTTTTTTAAAGTTATATACATTTTCTTAAAAGTTCAAAAAGACATAACCACGCTAAGGGGCAARAATTAAAGGTTATAATCTTAGTTATGATTTCTTAACTTCTCATTTCTGTTATTTAAATATAATATTATTCACAAATTTTAGAGCCTTGTTTGTTCAGCTTTTTAACTTTCGTCTCTTTACACATCCGTTTCCAAATGCATACTGTGCTATAAAGATTTTCATCTAGCAACTAACAGGATTTTCTCTAATTCTACATTTGCAGTTTGGTAATGACGTATTTTCATTGTAGATAGGTATTTCTGATTGAGAAAAATAGTATTTGTCACTTGATGTAAAAAAGTGACTCACATAAACGTATATCTATGCATAAGTTATCTTGATGATGAGATGTACACATAATATTTGTATTTTTGGAATAAAATAATGACTTAGAATGGCTATATTGAGGATTTGACTTCTGTGATTCAGTCATTGAAATGCTGTCATTTGCATATGAAAATTCCTCAAGACAAATGTTGCTGTAACTCATYTCAAAGAACACATTGCAGTGGCATATTCCATGATCTTCACTTTTTGAAAGTACTGGTGATGAATGAGGGCTAAAATTAATAATTTTTCACATGTTTTTTGAAGGAGTTTAGGTAATTGCAATCTCATTTAAGTTACTATGATTCTATTGATCCTAGGTATTTTTTATACTTCTTACATATAGTATTTGAAACCTTTGGAACGCTTACAATATTTATTCTTGAAGCACTTGTGAGATAGAGAAGTGCTGCTGATCTCRTTTTAAAAATGAGAAGACCAAGGCACAAAGGTGACATTGTGTGGAACATGAAAGTTATGTAAGTGGTCTTGAAAATCTCTATATAAATGATTCAGCCACGTATGTCGTACAAGACTGCAAAAACAAAAATTAGTTTCAGAGTTTGAAGGCTGCATCTTATACCCTAACTGCTGAAGTATTTTTCTAAATAAAGTATCAAATATACAGGAGTAATCTTTTAAAGAGTCATAACTTCTTTTGAACACCTTTCACAAGCAAAATCAGCAAGCAGTATCAGGGGACTTTAAATCTGTGTCCTGATTTAGGGCAGATTTTGGGAGGAAACTTTTGAAGTGGTCACCTCTATAAAAGCAGATTTCAGTGACCCCTCCCCAACTGGTTCAGGAAAATAATCTCCTTGGAGAAAAGTGGAAAAAAMCCTGTTTATTTAACAAGCAAAGTATTCACAAACATGACAAAATGAGAAATATTAAACAGTGGCACCTCTCACTRCTCTGAAGAGAWGGCAAATTCAGAAAGCCCTTGTTGTGTGGTGTAGCTCGGCTGCTCAGTCTCTTATCTGTCCCTCCTGCATTGGAATGCAGCGTCCCAGGCCCCGGTGGGCCACAGGCCTGAGGTCCCASTGTTCTGGGTTTTCAGTCCAGAACAGGCTGATCAGTCCCAACAAAAAGAAAAGTCACAGTCCGGGGAACCTCTCTGCCTCAGCTAACTAAAAAAACTAACCACGGAGAGCTCTCTCCCGCTGCCTGTCCGTGCTGCAGACAACACAAAGGGAGAAAGAGAGCTGAAACTCTTCTCTCTGTGCTTCGAATACAGCCACCACCAACATTCYACCACTCCTCCTTCTCCCCACCTTCCCTCTCAGATCTAGTTTTAAAGTTGTAGAACTTATTTCTGGGCTAAACAGAGGGATGGGGTACAAATACAATACAGCATCATAAAGTCACCCCAGGACAGTCTGCAAAAAGGAACAGGTGTCATTCAGTTAAGTATATGAATAAATTAATTGTGCTGAATGAACACACATTTTGTACGTGAATAAAGGTCAGGCTGTACAGCATATTTTATATGAAACAAATCTCTAAATAGTAATCTTTTGTCAACATTAGATCTACTATTACCATAGTGTATTTGCAAAGTTAATCACTTAAGACATGGTTCAGAATTTTTTCATAGGCTTATTTTGCTCCCAYTGAGTTTTCAGATTTGGAAAAAACAAGATTAAACTTTTTAGGAAAAAAATAATGAAAATTTTTCTAATTATGTCGTTTTAATAGGGAAAGGATATCCCCTTGCATACTATTTAAGTTTGTATCACTTATCTCGTGTTCCAAAGGACTGAACTCCTCTTTATAGTTCAGTAAGCAGAAMGCTGTTCCTTACTTACAGTTTTCTATATAATCCCATTGACATATACTTGTTAAAATATTAACTGTGAAGTATTTAGGCCAGATTTAAATGCAGTAATGAGTAAGGGGATTTGCATAATACTGGGCAGTGATGGCAGCTTTGAAATGCCAGCATCATTTTTCACAATTGAAAGCATAGTGCCTTTGCAAAGAATCATTTATTAATACCAAACCACTGTTTCAATAAAGCATTAGAATTTCCTGCATAGAATAGCCCTTGGGCAGCATTCTGAAGTAATAGTGAATTGCTATTCTAATCCACAATGGAACATTTTAATAAGTGTGATAAATGACTCACAAAGGGCTTCAGATTTCAACATCAGTAGAATTAAAATCAGGCAAAGGCTGGGTCTGGGTGATAGATGTAGAGGATTTTTGTGGTAAACAGTTTGCAATGTCAGGACAATACCAGCTTATTGAACTTCCAGAGACTAAATTCCTATCCATTTGTCATCTTGTTGCTAGCCGACATAGATATACATAGAGTAATAGACTTACATTCTTTATCAGTTGGTGCTATCCTGTAACTCCTGGRCCACTTTAAAGAAATCATAAAATGAAACATTCAGCTAGAAAGAAGTGGGAAAAAAAAATCAAAAGATTAAATGAAACCAGATTATTTTTTTTTATTCCTGCAAATATTTTTATATTGTAAGCACAAAGCTAGAACAATTCCTGGTACAGATAATACTCCCACTAAGTCACTCTGCTATTTACAATACTTTCAAACTTCTCTGAAATTAGTCTCTTTTGTTTGTTTTCAAACAAAAAGGAGAAGTTRTATGGCTACATTATTAATTGGTTTTAGAGTTAGAAACAGTTTTAATATTTCACRGTGAAGAAAAATCAGAAATAATTATGCTGGTTTTCTGTAGTTTTCCATCTTACGTCATATCAGTACTGGAGGTAATATTARGATTTTAAAAAACAAAAAAGGCAAGAGAATGAAAAGCAAGAAAATGCTTATCTATGACTAGAATAGTGTTGTGTTTGAATTTTGCTAGGCTAGGTCATGTATTGAAAGTAGATCCCTCTCACATAAGTTTCCCTATCTAAAATTTTATTGCTGAGTGTAAATTGGTTGTTCAGACTCCCTCTGTCATGAGAAAGAGCAAGAACATCAGTTCATCTTATGTATTTGATACTTCCTTGAAAGGTATCTTTTTCTCTCTGCACTATGCAGGAGGCCTATTGTAGTCTTGGTGCTTAAATTAATGGGGTAAATATTGGTGAGATGAATCCTATTAGTAGAAAAAWTTCTCTTGTATTATCTGGTTAGGACATTATCTTTCATTAATAACAAGCTAACAGGAGGATAAACTACTATAATTTTTTTTCTTAATACGATGACAAAACAAATTATTTTTTAAATGACCATTAAAATGCTTACTGACTCCAGTGGTGGTGATTCAGTTCTTCTGCAAATCAGTTTTATTTATTCAGTCTTTTGTTAAGCAAGTCTTAAAATATTTAGAATCAAATGCTTCACTATTTCATATTATTGGACTGCTTCTTTATTGCCTTACATAACATACTGTAGTTTAAAGCATGCAGTGAACATCAAGGAAACGTGAGCCTCGGCTGCGATGTTAGTAGTAAAAGACTAGTAGTAAAAGTAGTGTTCTAAGCCAGTTTCTAAATGGGATAAGTCATTTARTGGCTATGGATGAAGAAGGCTGAGATACTCAATGCTTTTTTTGTCTCAATCTTCAACAAACTCTCTTAGGCCCTGTGCCTGGAATCTGTGAGAGCATATTTAGAGTACAGTATCCAGTTTTGGACAAATGAGTCCAGGAGAGGTTCTGATAAATTTGAGTTATCTCAGCAGAGAGCCCTGAACTSGGTAGGAGCTGGGAAATCTACCCTGTGAGAAAAGGCTGAGGGACCTGGATTTGTTCAGCCTGGAGAAGAGATGGCTTTGTGGAGACCACCCAACACCTATGCAAAGGTGTTTGGCACCAGGAGGTGCTGGTTCATCGTGATTCTAGTAAGAAATGCCCTCATACTCTAGAGTATCACTTAAAATGYTATTTATCAGAGCTAATGTTATAAGAAGAGAAAATCATAGTTCTTTTTATATCCCTTCAGATGCTGAAACAATGTAAAATTCTTGTAGCACTGAATAGGACTTCAGCCCATGCTCACCATGTCATDGAGACATCCATCCATCCATAGTAATTTCTATTTATGCAAGGTAGAAAGATAAACTCAAAGCAAGAATTATCACCCTTGTTTATTTTACACCAGTAGCACAGTCTTGTCTTTATCTGAAACTGCAGCAAGAAATTCTCATAAGTGCATAATTTCTGCTTTGACAGTAAAAACTGTTAACAGGGTTGTTTCCTTGTGAAAACATYCTTTAAATGCCTGAAAGATGGAAGGGAGGATCTCTACTACAACTTTACCAAGGGGAAATAAATTCTCACTAATTTGGTCACCTTCTATGATGGAATGACTGCAATTTTTGATGAGGGAAGACCATCCAGTGTTATCTGYGTGGACTTCTATAATGTCTTTTGCATGTTCCCGTATGATATCCTTAGCTCCAAATTGGGAAGACATGGATTTGAAGGGTGGACCATTCAGTGGATAAGGAATTGGCTGGAGGGGCACAGCCAGAGAGCTGCAGTCAATCAATGGCTCTATGTCCAGATGGAGGCCAATGATGATTAGTACCTATCAGGGCTCCACTTGGGGCTGGTGCTCTTTGGTGTCTTTATCAATGATAAACAACAAGATTGAGTTGTACCCCCTCAGCAAATTTGCAGATGACATGAAAMCGAACAGTGCAGTTGACACCAACCCAACCTAAGTTCTTCCAGAAGTAAGCTGAAGTTAATCTGTTATGTCATGCAAATGTAGTAACGACAAATGAGGTTGTATAAACTGYGAAATTCTACAATACAAAAATTGATCCTATGCATCTATTGAAATAATTTGATTGACACACAGYCTTTGTTACTTGGGGTGTTTATTAGTCGACTATTGAAAATAGAGTAAATACATGAAAAGTGAAGGTATTGTTATTAAGGATAAAAAAACATGTCCTGCTTGCAGCATAGCATCAAATGCAATTGCAGTTCTAAATGAGAAATGGTAAACCCAGAAATATCTAATATAAATTCCAATACAACAGCATGCTCAGCAGTACATCAGAACAGTTCTTCCCATCTGTGTAAGCATCAAAAGATGACTGATACCTGCTTTTGCTTCTTTTCTATGTTTGCAAGGCATCCTTTCAGTGGCAGAGCCTAAAGTTTTTAAAGAAAAGAGAAAATGTAAATCTGAAAGGACATATGTAATACAGCAAGGAAAGTACTTTTGTTGCAGTGTCATCATCTTACCTCAGAGTCACAATGTCAAATTTCAGTACACGATGTTGGCTGTGTTGGTGCTATTCCAGTGAATTGACACAGATTTCCCTCAGTAGTATATACACTTAACTATGTGCTTATAAAATATATGCTTTGCTGCTCCTAATCACATCTTTAGGATTGTCTTATCAGAATTCTCTAGCTCAGATGTAATGCTTTGAAATTTGGCTTTTTTCCTAGTTGTACTTTCTGCTGACCAAAAATCCTTCTGGACTTTATTTTTTTAATCCTGCTCACATGACTATTTCAGTTAAATGTTTTTMATCTAGACCTGCTTATCTGTACCTCATGTACTGACATGCATTTATTACTTGACTGAAGAGATCTCATTCTCAGATTTTTAAGCTGTTTTTCTGATATTTAAATGTCTGTATCTGAAAGATTTTTTTTAAAGGTGCAGACTTCTGCTGGCAGTTCTATGCCCTTGGCAAACCAACAGATTTCTGTTAAAATGCTTACATTCTCCATGGGGTTTTTAATAATGCCTTATATCTTCCAGTATTTACTGAAGAATTGTACTAAATAAGATTTTCTTGCATAGAAAATGATAAATGGGGTCCTGTGCCTTGTACAAGAGTGGCAGGGATTTTTATAGCCTCTGGGAAACTACACTTTTCAAAATCATAGACCAGGTTGCTCAGAAACCCATCCAGCCTTTTCTTGAACACTTCCAGGAATGGGGCAACTGCAACATCTTTGTGCAATCTGTTTCTGTGTCTTATCCATCAGAATAAATAATTTATTTCCAATATCTAATCTAAATGTCTCTGAGTTTAAAGTCATAACCCCCTGTCCTATCAGTACATACCATTATAAATTGTTCCTCTCCAGCTTTCTTACAGRTCCCCACTAGGTACTAGAAGGCTGCTATAAGATCTCCCTGAAGTCTTATCTTTTCCAGGCTGAACAATCCCAGTCCCTCAGTTTGTCTTCACAGGAGAGGTGCTCCTGTGACCACCTTTGTACCCTGCCTCAGGACTCGCTCCAGTGGGTGCATGTGCTTCTTATGTTGGGAGTCACAGAACTGAACACAGTACTCCACATGGGATCTCTTAACATCAGAGCAGTAGGGCAGAATCACTTCCCTTGAATTTCTGGTCATGAATCTTTGGATGCTGCCCAGGGTACAGCTGGCTTTCTGGGCTGAAAAAGCACATTACCAGGAAGTGTTGAATTTCTTGTCAACCAACTGTTGTGGTTACAGCAAGAAGACTGCCCGTATGGGTGTAACCAAACTATGTATCCTACAACCATCTACATTATTCCTGAGGATCTATTAGCTGTGGGGCATTTGCAACAGCTGCACAGTGCACACCGGAACCCTCAAGCAGGCTGAGTGTTAAATGAGARAAGGAAAAAGAGGCAACCCTGTGAGGTAGGGTAATGTTTATTTTTCTTCCCACCAATGACTCAGCCCTGATAACTCCCTCCAGGGAAGCAGCAGCACAGTCCCACCCATTCTGAGGCAGTCATCTCTGCTAATGGATCATAATGAGCTGAATGTGTACTAGCAGGATAGACAACTGCAATGWCCATCAATGACCCCAAAAATATCCTATGACTTGTAGGACTACATCATCCCACTTTGAAACTCCYCACCTTAGGGRAAGTACTGAACATTCCTGCCCATATATAATCTGGATATTTTGGGGTTTGGGATCACCACCTCCACCACTGGACATCCAGAAGAGGACAAGACCTTCCACAGGACCACTGCTTTTAACTGCAGCCGTCATTTTGACAGCACTCCAACCACTGCTTAGTCAGACTGTGGCCATCACCATGACCAACAGGGGCCAGGCTGTACACTGACTTCGTGGTTTTAAGCTAGTTGTTCTGTATCATTGCATTTATTGTAATCTTTCTATTAAATTGTAACTCCRACTTGAAGTCTCTTGCCAGRAATTTATGTGGGGGTTATTTTCTCCTGCTCATTCACTTTCTAACCAGTACACCAACASACCCAAGTCCGTTTCCTCGGGTTTCAATCCATTCTACAACCAGCCTGTATTTGTGATTGGAATTGCTTCAAACCAGATGCAGGACCTTGCACTTGGCCTTGCTGATCTTCAGGACATTCACACAGGCCTAGCTCCCAAGCCTGTCAAGGTACCCCTGAATGACATCTCTTACTTTCTAGCATGTGTACAACACCACACAGCTTGGTGTTGCCAGCAAACCATCTAAGTGTGCATTCAAACCCACTGTCCATGTTGCTGAAAAAAGCGTTGCACAGTGCTGATCCCAGTAGTGTTGCCTCATCACTGATCTCTGCTTGGATATCACGTAGTTGACCACAACTCTTTGAGTATGACCATCCAGCCAATTCCTTATCCACCAAGTCCATCCTTCAAACCCATGTCTCTCCAGTTTAGAGACAAAGATGTAATGCAGGACAGTGTCAAATGCTTTGCACAARGAAAATGACATCCCTGCTCTACATGTGTTTGCATAAAGACATTTAAGTTGCTTCCCCAGTGAAGACAACTTCCTGGCTGGAGCATCAGGAACCCCTTTGTGCTGCCCTTCAGTTGGTCCTCTGTTGGCCTGCAATCCCTTTCCAGTCTCTGGAATCTCTTACTGGCATTGGCATTAAACTGTTGGGAGTGGTATGGATTGAAATTCCCCTCCCCCTGCAAGTTTAGTTTCAAATTCATATGATATACACAGATGATGAAACACACCCAGTTTGAATTAATATCAGCAAACATCTTAGTAAACTCAAAGCCTACAACATTTGGAATATTTTTTAACTTTTGGACATGTCACTGAAAATTATAATGATGCTGTTAAATATATTATTTTAGGCTTGTCAAAAAACTGTCATTTTTTGATTATTATTAAATTGAGTRGTTTTTAAGTTTGCTAATGGAATATTCCTTCGGTGACAAAACCAACAGTTCCTAATAWAGTGTTGGCAGATACTTATTCAAGGGGAAAAGAATAAATGGCATTATATTTTCAGTTTTCTACAATCTCAGACAGGTTATTGGTGAGAAATTATTTATAATAACTTAAGGGAATTAGAGACTGTACAAAATAATAGTTAGAAAGGAATGGATTTCGCATTGGCAGTGCATCCATGATTTATTCAGTGCAATTCTGCTGTGGAAAGGTATAATGAAAATAGAACTTACTTGTGCTGTTTATATGATTTATTTGATTTATTTTTCTTTATGAAGAAAATTAGTTTCTTATTACTCTCTTGGCATGTGAGATTAATTGACAGTAATTTACATTATATTTCAAATATGTAATTGTCAGAATGGACAGGAAAAAAATAAGAGAAAACTTAAAATTGGCAGCATTAGCAATTTCTTCTGTTCTAATAATGCCTCAAATACGTTTTTCGTATTTCTCCTGTTCATTGAGATAAGGAGCACATAGAAATATCCTAAGGGTGGGTGTCAAGGGGATGGGGACAGACTCTTTTCARTGGTGCCCAGCAACAGGACAATGGGCAAGGGMCAAAAACTGAAATACAGGAGGTTCCATCTGAACATGACAAAAAACTTCTTTATATTGGTGATGACAGAGCATTGTACAGGCTGCCCAGAAACATTTTGGAGTCTCCTTCTCTGGAGATATCCAAAACAGGCCTGGCTGCAATCCTTTGCAACCTGCTCTAGGTGAACTTGCTTTAGCAGAGGRGTTGGACTAGATGATCTCTGGAGGTCCCAATCCCAACAGTTCTGTGATTTTGCTAATTTATCAGCCTAAGTGTTTATTCCAAGAGGATATTATATGCTGATGGATTTGTTAAGGTATGCCAAGCAAAAAATTAATAAAACAACATAAAGCTCAAAACAGTTCTGACTGACCCAGGGATATTTGTTGTTCATATACKGTTTCATCTTTTCTGTCTTGTAGTTTATCCAAAAAAACAGAATATTCCACATGGACACTTGGAACCTAAATCATTATGGAATAACAGATGCTCATCAGTTCTTTTTTTTTCTCTCTATTTTGAATTTTTTTTAATTTTTCCACTAATTTCTGTAATTCTCACAAGATGACAAAGAGATACAGTTACTGCTCTATAAAGGTTTAAGTTTATCTTGTCTAGCATGGAATCTAAAGATAATAATTCTGTAATCATAGAAACAGAAGTGTTAGATTGCACCTTTAAAGATCATCTAGTTCCAACTCCTYTGCCATGGGTAGGGGCACTTTCCACTAGACCAGGTTGCTCAGAGCCCCATCCAATCTGATTTACACACAAGGATTTGAACACTTACACAACTTCTCGAGGCAACCTATTACAGTGTCTCATCACCTTCACAGTAAATAATTTCTTATATACAACCTAAACCTTCCCTGTTTTAGTTTTAAGCCATTATCCCTTTTCATATCACAACAGGGCCTTGTAAAAAGTGTCTCTCCATCTTTCTTGGAACCAACAAGCTCTCCCCAGAACCTCCTCTCCTTCAGGATGCACACCACCGGTTGTCTCAATCTTCCTAGGATAGCTGCTACAGCCTTCTGATAAATTTTGTAGCTGTTTTCTGTATCTACTGTAAGAGGTCCATGTATTTCCTGTACTGAAGACTGCACAGCCAGACACAGTGTTCCAGCTGGAATCTCACAAGAGCGAGGAAGAGGGGGGAAAATAAGCTCCCTCAATCACACTTATTTATGTGCAGCCTGGGATACCAGCCTTCTGGCCAACAAGTGCAGATTGAAGGGTCATATCTAATTATTTTAACTTGTTAAATTTATCATAAATTTTGAAGTGATTATATGAGCTTATAGTTAATACAGTTTCTTGCATTATTTCCTTTTGTTGCTCTTTGAATTCATAGTTTCACCACGTTTCTTGGTAGAACAGCTGGAAGGAAGTTTTGTGATATGTAAGTTGATTTGACATACTAAACTAAAATATTTGAACTCAATCAACAATTTGACATGTTCAGAATATCATCTAAATTTAGTTTTGAGGAGACCTCTTTCTGTGTAATCTTTAATCCATTTAAAAATTACACAGTTAATAAACAATAAGGCTGGTAGCCATATATACAAGTGAAATAGCATAAAGTGAAAGATATGGYTGAGAAAAACAATGAAAATTCCGAATCTATTACATTCTTAGACGTGTTCATGTGAACATAAAGTAGCTGCAATGATATTAAATTGGATACTTTACAGTCATTCTCTGAAAATAAAAATTACTACTTTGTGAGTGTGAGTATAACGTTCTGTTCTATATATATTTCTTCCCTACTGCAATGTACATTCCTCTTTAAAGATATTCGGATTGTCAGTAAATKGATTTGGAAGTAATTGGTATCAGTTACCAGCAGTCTCAATTCACAATATATTTATGCTTTCCTTGGCTTTCTCCTTGGTGACATGACTCCCTAGAGGTTTGTCTGACTTCTTCCTTTTACATGCTCCCTCTTTCTCCCAAAAGACAAATTCTGAAGCTAAAGAAGAAAAGTCAGGCTGGCTACAGAAGCATTAGGTTTTTTGGGACCCGTCCCTGAAGTAACATGTTCCCATAAGACTCATGCAGCAGACCGTGTCTGGTTCCTAATTCCATCCTGCTCCCTCCATCACTCTCTGAAGAAATAATGCTAACATGGAAGGACAGCATCACAGTAGTCAAAGAAACACATGACATTCCAGGCAAAGTAGGAATCTGAACTGTTTCCTAGGGCATTGTTCAGGTCTTTTAGGAATCTGTTTCATCTCGGCTGAGTACAAAGTTCAGAAAAATGGTTTGAAATGAGGGAATCCCACCAGACATTTTTAAGTGTCTTTTAGCTATATCTTTTTCTTCCTCTCTTGCAGACAGTATTCAACTCTGTAAGTAGTCCAATTATTGAAATAAGATATTTCAAACACTTTTTTATGAATGCTAGTGACATAATCTTGACCTTTGAGAGGACTTGAATGAAAGTATTATTTGCATCATTAACATCCAGATGTTCGTTTCCTTGCCTATAATT
The DNA here is from genome assembly GCA_003546035.1 of Mixornis gularis. NCBI lineage: Eukaryota > Metazoa > Chordata > Aves > Passeriformes > Timaliidae > Mixornis > Mixornis gularis. The sequence goes on along the minus strand of QVAJ01000015.1, from coordinate 6,463,898 downwards.
ATCAAGGAGCCTGTGTCTGTGTAARGCTTTGTACTTACAGAGAGAACTTTCGTATTTTATGTAATATCTATGTCTATAGGTTCATACACACCATTAGGAAATCAAAGCTATTTGAGATGAAAAAGGCAAATGTCTTGCTATCTCAATCAGCTCTCATAAGTAATTTTTATAATTATTTTTCTCATTTTTTATTTATCTATTTTTTATTATTRTGAAAAAATAGATACCTGAAAATATATGATACAATTAAAAAGTGAAGGTTTGCATCCATTAATAATAAGATTCCCTACATTTCCCTCTACTGTGTCTCTTGAGAATATGAAATGCAAGGATCCCATATTGTCAATGTAAATCTGGAAGCAAGATTCAGCTTTTCTTATTTTCAGCAATTGTATTATCTGGAATCTCAAAAACATTTACTAGAAAAAAATATAACAACCATACATGCAACTGCCACAATAYTGGGGCATTTAAACAGCTTTAACTCTCTGAAGGGAACGGAAGTGCAGTAGGTATCTAAAGGATTATACTCTATATAAAGTCATGCTCTGTAATTTTATTAAAGACAGAGTTAGGTTACTTGTTTGTATCTCAAATTCAAACTCCAGAATAAAAATTCAGTATCCATCTATTTGGCCATAAAAATTCAAAAGGACACTCTTTATTTTAAAAAAAAAAAAAAAGTCTGTTTCCCCTTAATTAATGAGAAAGAAATCTAGAGTAGAGCATACAGCAGCTGTTAATTCAGAAAGTTCTTGCTGCTGATATGATTCTAACCCAGGTGAATATTAAATGAAATAATGAARAAATGGAAAGGATGAGCATGTTAAAAGGGCTGTGACAGAAACTGAATGAGACTGATGATGCAATTACCCTCCTTCTAGGCCGTGCAATACTAATGTGATAAGGGCCTGCATAGTTCAACAGCAAGGATGAAGAGGCTAACAATAATTCTCAATTAAAGTAGGTTTTCTTTGTGCTGGTAAAATACACTGCATCTCATTGATTAGAATGCCAAGAAAGCTCTACATTGTGTCATGCTGTTTGCAAAAGAAAATGCTAAGAGAGGTATTCAAATGCTATTTAATGAGAAGCAAGAAAGCAAAAGAATTGAAGAAAAAAGAATTTGAGCAAATGTTAAGTTTAACACCACCAATACATTACTAACAACTATAATGTACTGAATATTTATGGAAGGAGTAGATTAGTAAGGCTCCTTGAAAATCCCTCCATTGTTCCTCACAGAAAAATTTACATTTAGCACCTGGCTTCCTCTCTAAAAATATTTGACTTAGTGGGTATTTTTCATTTAAGAGGTAATATTTCTCAAATGGCCATTCACTTCCTGTGCCCTTTATAATCTCTTGTGAATTCTAAAACTGAAGCCTCTGTTTGAGTTGATCCAGAATGTATTGTGCTGGCTGACTAGAGAAATTAATGTAGCTTGAATTGTATTTTTCCTGATTTATTTTGATGAAACTGGGTACAGACTTAAATCTGTAGTCCTTGCTACAGAGTGAACTTGGCCCTGTCATATAAAGTTTTCACAGTTATTGTAAAACAGTTACTGTCTTAGGCTGCACCAAGGGAAGTTTAGGTTAGATKTCAGGATATAATTCTTCATTGAAAGAGTGATTGGGCACTGGAATCATCTGCTCAGGGACGTGGTGAAGTCGCTGTCCCTGGATGTCCATAAAAAAAGACTGTATGTGGCACTCAGTGCCATGGTTTAGTTGATGGGGAGGTGTTAGGTTAGGTCATAGGTTGAACTTGATGATCTYAAAGGTCTTTTTCAACCTAGTTCATTCTGTGATTCTGTGGATCAGAATTGGTTTCATTTTGCATAAAAAGCTATATTGCACCGTAAGGAGTTGCCATGGTTTCACCCCAACCTTGGTTTCACCCCAGCCTGTAACTAAGAGATTTCACAGACCAGTCCTAAGGCCAAGGCAGTCGCTTGCTCACTCCACCCACACTGAAAATGGGGAAAGAATTGGAGGGGTTAGAAGAGGGAGAATTCATGGTCTGAGATTGAGACAGTTTAATAGAAAAAAAAAAACAAAAAAAAGGCCACACACACAAGCAAAGCAAAACAGAGAATTCATTCACCACTTCCAGTGGGCAGGCAGTTGTTCAGCCATCTCCAGGAGAACAGGGTTCTGTCATGCAAAATGGTGACTTGGGAAGATAAATGCTATCACTCTGAACATTCCCATCTTTTTACTTCTWCTCCCGGTTTTATATAGCAATGCAATGTCGTACAGTATGGCATATCCCTCTGGTCAGCTGTGCTGGCTGTGTCCCCTCACAGATTCTTGCGCATCCTCGGTCTACTCTCTAGTGGGATGGGGTGAGAAGCAAAGTCCTTGAACCTGTGCAAGCACAGCTCAGCAATAGYTAAAACATCCCTGAGTTATCTACACTGTTTTCAGTAAAAATGCAAAATACAGCTCCATATCAGCAATTTTAAAGAAATTTGCCAAATTTCTACCACAGAMGCAATACTCTACTATCCTTTCTTACAATAAACTTTGGGGAGGTTTTCATTATTTGAAACAAAGCTTAATGAATAGAGTGAGGTTTTCTTTCTAAAGGTGACATTACCATGCCTTGATTTATCGATGCATCAGTCTTCAAATTCAACATTGGTTTGGGTTTTTTACACTGTTCTCACAAACATYCTGATAAAATAAGTATCAACCAGTTTTGGACAAGTACTTTTGAATGGCCTGCAGTTCACCTTCAAGTGAGAAGAGAGTTTGTGATTCAAAAGGATCAAGACAGAACTCTGTAGATTATCATGATTTCCTTGCAGCACTTGTGTTCACTGATAAGTATAATAGTCTTGCTTATCTTGCTGTAATGACTTTTGTTTCTTATATTTATTCTGTTTTATGGAAAAGAATTTTGTTGCGCTGAGAAAACCCAGTATTTATTAATGTGTGGTACTGAAATTGAATACTGTAATGCTGTATCAAAATGCAAGATGCAAAAGACATCTCAATCTTAYATGCTAATGTAGCTTACCATAAAGTAGATTTACAGTTTTAATTGACTGAAAATTATTATCTTCTAATATTTTTTTGGCAGTCTAGAACTGAATTTGGTCTTATTCCAGTTTTAATATTTATGTACATTTATTTCTTCAAAGCTGGGAATTGTAGGTGTTGATCTGAGACTTTGGGTACTTTCCCCATAAATTAAAATACAGAGTCCAAAACATAAATAAWTTTTTGCCTATAAATATAGCAGAATCTATCCACATCACCAACAATCTGAAAAAAATAGGAAAATACGTGGCAGGGGAGGCTGGGGTGGGATTGAGAAGTGTGCCCAGAACATTAATAAAAACAAGCTTCTGTAGATCAAAGCTTGTTAATGATGCTCTTCACTGGCCTACCTGAAATAGAGTCTATGACAAACTGTCATGATTAGTGACAGTCAATGTATTTACAGCTTCAGTGAGTACAAACCTTGAGATGATGAAGACTGTAAAGCTTGTCTTTCACATGGTTATGAAAAAGACACATGCTTTGGAAATGTGCACACATTTTACTGTGCTGCACTTCTAAATATCTATACAGATGCATTCAATTTTCAGCATCAGCTGCCATTGTTGCAAACACTTTTTTACAGATAGTGAAAATAATTGTCTGGATTGTTGCCTTTTTCCTCAAAAATATTGTTAGCCAATCAGGTGAGCGCAGTTGTCTTGGGTTGTCCCTGAAAAATGTTTGAATCACTTTGTTCCTCCAGAATCAGCTGTTTTGAGGACACACTGACGATCTTTGTTATGACTCTACAGAATCCTTTGATTGAGGATTCATATTCCTGTGTTTCACTCAAAGGGAAACTGAATATTTTCCTCAGTAAAAACAAGGAACTAGGGTCAGTTTTCACCCGTAAAAGAAATGAGAAAAAAATCAGTACTGGATATCCACTCATCTCAAATTGTTTTCCAGAAGGCATAACCTGAAGCTTCCATAACCTTAAATGTTGTGTCTAAAGTTTACCTTAGTCACAAAAGTTCCAACGTTAAATCTGGTGGTCTGAGCATCTATGAGTAGAGTAAACCTTGGATCTGGTGAATATCTATGTAAAATGTGTGCTTTACTGACAAACTTTGTAGATTTTTAGAAAGCAGAAGGTAGAATAACAAGGGATGTGACACAGATTTCAAACAAAATGGCAAGAAAAAATTGAAGTCACAGGCAAGTGCTTGGAAGACAGGACCCAACCCACAGCTTCCATTTGCCATAGCTGTGTGTTCTAGGTGAAGCTGCACAAAACCTTTGAGATGACGTCCCCCATGTAAGATCAGGTCTATGGAAGCCCTTGAGCCTATAAGAGGAACTTCCAGGGCAATGYCCTGGAAGAATCTACCATAGGCTTCAAGAATGCCACATAGCTTAGGGTGAGGAAAAATATTTCCACCASGGTGATCTGCAGCACTATGTTAATCTACCTCAGTTTTGCTTTACCCATTGGCC
>QVAJ01000015.1:6386702-6459146 GCA_003546035.1 Mixornis gularis | reverse complement strand
CTGTTTTTTCTAACTTGTTGTTTACTTGTCAGAAACGGTTGAGAGGTGTTGTTCCAAATGACCAATAATATTCTTTGTATCAAAAAACTGTATAAAAGGAGCTGCCTCTCAATAAACTTTTGCTATAATGCCCTCTGAAGAAACCAGAGTTTTACGTATTTTTACGTATATTTACGTATTTGAGCTGTCCCGAATTGTAACAATAATTCTTAACCCTAGACATTCTTTTGATCTGGGTCTTTTTGTCCCTGGAACCCTTCAGCGTGTGTGGCTGCAATAAACCTTGCTGGAACTCTATACAGGAGACACTTCCAGTCTTTCTTTGCTGAGCTATCCATGGTGTGTGTGGGGGGACTTGAGTGACCACCTGTGTGCCTGCCCGAGTGGCTTTGTGAGAAGACACTTCTCATGGAGAGGTACGGCAACCATCATCCATCTCCACATCACTACACAGCTCTGACMGTGGGTATAAGTATTCTTGGATTACTCAGGCAAATAAATACTAAGGAACACAAACCATCAGACACTGGAAAGCTTTTAAAAACAAACAAACAAACAAACAAAAACAAACAAGAAAACAAACAAACCAACCTAAAAACTTAATATTGAGTGTGTCTCCAGCGTGGTGCAGGAACATAACATATGGGTGGGAGAGATTTGGGAAAGGAAAAGGGAAAGATTTAAGCCTGTGTACGTTGACTAATGCACCAAGCAGTTTCTGCTCTTCAAGAAATGAACATTATTAGAACATGCTGAAATGAAGGAATCCTGCTTTCAAGGGTCCTTACKTGCCATATTCCCCACAAAGAAAGGAGGGTATAGGTTTCTCAGAGGACCTTCCTGTGCTTTTGGCATTGTTTAGCTAGTGGGATTTTTCTTGATTTTCAGGAGAAGTAACAGTCGTTGGAAATTAATTTAATATCAAAGAGCAATAAAATCCMTGATTAATGTCTTTGTATGTTATGTTTCTAATGCCTAGAGGGAATACTATAGTTACAGACCATGGAAGACCAGAGTGCTTAGAAGATGCTATTGCTCACGTCAACAACAATCAGACCTGAAAAGCGCATGCTTTCCACGATCATCATTTCAGATCCAGTCCACAAACCCCACAGAGAAATGATGGTCCTCTCCAAATCCTCAGAGAAGCTTCTGGAGGTCATTTGCAGGCACCAGTTATTTACACAGGCCTTTAAATGCAAGCCTGCAAATGTTTCATTTCCTCAATTTTCAGGTGGCCAGCAGATGACTGCCAGTGTTAATTCAGTTAGGAATTTCAGTTCTTAGGAAGACTAGTTCAAGCCACATTTCAGGGTCCATGGCCATTTACAAAATAATTATGAAATCTAAACAACAAATTATAAAATTATTCAAATCATTACTCTCTTTATATGTATCCACTCTSATCAGCTGGCTTTCCTGTCCATTTTCATGGCCTGAGGTCATARGACTTTTTTTATTAAAAATTCCTTTTGCAGAACTTATATGAAGGTCTTTTGCTTCTTCAATTACAGCAATTACTGCAAACCTGAGCACATGCATTGAACCCTATATAAACTTTAAATAAATTATTAAACACAAATTGTTGCTATTTAACTACTAAATTCATATGAGACAGAAAAAAAAGAAAAAAATCTTATTTTATMCTCTTTGTCACATTCTTCCCAATTCTCCTCTACAGGGTTTCTCTGAAAATGTTCTCAAAATCAGGCTGAAACAGAAGCATTTATGCCAAGTAGGCAAAGGTCTGCACCTACAGGGATGGTAACTTCCCACCAGCAGGTGCTCCTCTCCTTCTGTCAAATCAATTATTCAAAGAGGAGAAAGGGGACTGAGTCTCAGTGCYGGACAGTTTACTCTTGGGAGAAGTAGGATAAGTCACTGCTACCACATCAGCTTGACCTCATCCATTCTGTCTGGCATGAAGAAAGGTTCAATGAATCCAAGCACTGCAGAGCTTTTTGTKGTTCCAGATAAGGTAAATATCTGCAGTCTGGTCATTGCAGCAATTGTCACTGAATGAAAAGAGGTTTTTTTTCATTTTAGGAAGAGCAAAAAGAAATGGGGAAATTGTGCCAACGTGGTCACTGTTTAAACTTGAAACAGCAATTGGACTAGGAGGACTGTGGTAAAAAAGTTCATTGTTTATTCCTGATGGACAATCATTTAGGAAAAGAACTTGTTTCAAAAATCTTTTGAAATTGCAGACTATAAAAATATGAGCAAGAGTCAATCATGTGAGTTTACACAAGAATAAAAGAAAATCCCTGACATAACTCATGAAGGTGCTTTTGGAATAAACTGCTTTTTGGATACAGAAGTATTCCAGGAGGATATGAGGATGTAGAAAGTAAGGATTATTGTACAGCTACAACTTTTCTTTTTTTGCCTTTTTTTTCCTTGTAGATACTACTYGTTATTGAAATTGTTCACATATATTTATCTACAAGATCTGTGATATAAATTGTAGCAGATAATTTCTATTATGAATTACAATTTCCTTGTGCAGCTTGTTTTAGTGTARCCTAAGCAAACTAAGGATGGAACAAAACAACTAGTGCAATAGCTTATTTCAGCATAAGTATTCCATAAAAAAAACCTGGAATAATACATTAACAAAGAAGCTATTTAGGGATGAATCCATCAATTACTTAAGTTGCTTTTTTTTTTTTTGAATGGTTACACTAGAGTATATCCTGAGGTTGTTTTCTAATACTTTATTGTTCCGAATTCAAAGAAATTGGATACGCTTGAAACAGGTGTCATTCTACATCTTGTGGCCTCACCACACAGAAGTGATTTTACTTTGTCATCTCAGTTTCAAGACCTGGAAAAATTATTATAATAACCACAATAGCAACAATAATTTTAAAAAAATATTTTTATTAATAAAATAATATTTTATATCTGGATGTAAGTATTAGTGTTACAATGCAAAACACAGATGGTGTATCTCTTTTCACATAGCTTCATTTTCCATATAATTTAGAAGAGCCTTAAATGTTTTTTATGTTATAATCCATTACTTAAATGTTATAATTCATTTAATAACACAGTAACTAATAAACAATATTTTTAAGCATTCAGTATTTTGTGAGAAAAACCTCATGAATTAYAATACTGTTTTTCTTAAGGAAATTAAAAATAGCCTAGATCAGAATAGRTCAGAAAAGATCAGAAGAGAAATGCCATCTCCACCAGCAGAACAAATAACACAAACAGCAGTGACTGCTGTGGGCTGRGGTGACTGTAACACAGGGAGTGAASTGTCCCTGTCAGGAGGAGTCACACCCAGGGCCCTGCCAGGCAAAGTCACAGCCTGCCCAAGTAACTGAGCCAAACATTTCTAACYCAAGGATCCGAAGGTGGCTACTGACTCATTTGTATGTAAACACATCTGCGTGTCAAACATCAAGTTTTACTGTGTCCAAGGAAAGACCATTTTCCTTTTTTACTGGCTATGGCAGAGAAAGAAAACATAGGAAGTTTTCTGTCACGCTCCCAAACTCAAATGACAGTTGCTATCACCATCAAAAATATCTACTACAAACTTTAAAATGTCGCAATACCTTCACACTTATCTCACTTATCATTTGAGATTTTTTTTATTTATTTTTTGTTAGCTGACAGGCCCTAGGCAGTACACAACTCGTGTCTTCCCTAACTCATAGCCATACCCAGTGAGTCTGATATATTATTTTTTTCAAAAWAAAATCAACAGAGCCAGAAGAAACAATAAAACAAGAGCCAGAGTTGCAGGGAAAGTGCAGACAGAAAAAAAATTAAACTAAGTTCCAGAACTGAAATGGGAGAATCAAATAAGTTCGAAACGTGGTTGACAAGCATTGGAAATATTTGATAGAACAAAAATGTATTTATTAATTTTTGTAAACAATTGGACTAATTCCCTTCTCAAGAATACATACATAACCAGGTGGTTATTTTCCATAGTGAGAATTCAATACGATRTATGTAGTGCTTACCCAGGCCTGAGACAGCATAGTGGGGTAACAAAAAATGTGCTAGATGATGGATTGCAGAGGTAAGTTTCTGRTGTTGAAAACAGGTGTCTAATTCCTATTGATTTAGTGTAATTACTCTTGGAATAAATTGCTGTTCCACATCAGAACCTTAATCTTTATACCAAACTCACGTATTTATTTAGGTAAAAATGAGTTACTCACAATAYTTCCCACTGGAGTTCATAGAATAATTTTGGTTATTGATGGAAGTAACATTCGTTTCACCTAGATGTCTGCAATTAATCCTCAGAGCTGACCTGTAAAGCTATTTGTTTGACAAGTTGAATTGACATTGACAGTTCTTTGGTATTTTCAGGGGACCTGAACCAGTAGAAAGGGTAGGTTTATTATTAAGCTGGGTGGACAGAGCCTGAAAGTCGTGGCCAATGACTCTATGCCCAGGTGGGGGCCAGTAACATATGGTGTCCTCAGGGCTCTGTCCTGGGACTGGTGCTCTTCAATATCTTCATCAATGACATAGAGAGTGAGGTGGGGTAGACCCTCWGCAAGATTGCAGGTGGCACAAGCTGAGCAGTGCAGCTGACACTGCAGAAGGAAGGGATGTCATCCGGAGGGGCTGGGACAAACCTCGGAAGTGGGTCCATGAAAACTTCATGAATTTTAACAAGCCAAAGTGCAGGATGCTGCACCTGGACTGGGGCAATCCTAGACATAAGAATAGACTGTGAGAAGAAGTCACTGAGAGCAGCACTGCTGGGAAAGGCTTCAGGGTGTGASAAACATTTGAAAATTTGACATCTTTCATGGAAATAGCCATAACTGTACATTCTTTTTCCTGTCAAGCTTTTTTGAACATTCTGCAATTTGGTATTTCCTTCTGATTTAAAAAAGTCCTCCAATTATCTTAAACAGTCTTGTTSTTTTTTACTTGTAAATGCTATCATCTCTATCTGAGACATGGAGTCACTTAGCAATTTATCTGATTATATTAAGATTAATTAATATTATATATTTGTAGATATATTTGAACTCAATTTTCAATGAAAATAAATTATTAACTGCCAGGAAATTGATTAAATATATTCAGTAATCTTTTTCCACTGCAATTCTTCCTCAGATTACTTATACTGTTCTAATTAATTATTGGATCTTGACAGCATTGCTTAAACAAACAATCTYGGAAATTTCAAAGTCCATTCTTAAGTTGTTTTCTTATTAATGACTAGTAAATGATGATAACAAGCAGGATACCTGTAACAGAACAKGTGCTTGTAAGTACGGAAATAAAATCCAACTAATCGTTACTACTGATAATTATGCAGAGGCAGAAAAAATTAGATTACCTTTGTAGTTCCAGGTTTATTTTGCAGCTAAAAAAATAAATTAAAAGTATTTAATGAAACAGGTAGGAAAATTAAATTCACAAAAATAAATTTTCGACTTGCAAACATTTTTCAGCTCAGTCATGTGAAACTTCCTGTAGTCTATTTTAAAATATTCTGGATAGMAATACCTTTGAAAGTCTGTAAATTTTTTCTTACAACATGGACAAAAATAATTCCAAATGTAAAAAGACCCTCTTTATTTTGTTTTCCAAGTGCTCATATTGTGAAATTTGAACTGCCAGAAAACATAAGTAAACAATGAATACTAAACAGTTTATTTCTATTACATTTTAGAAGACAGTCTGCATGAAGAGCTTCACACTATAATCRGATATTTTTTAGCAGGGTTTGTCAGGAAATTATAGATGAGACGTAGAACTGTAGATGCTATCACCTTTGTTAATCAATTTAGTTCACAACTTCTATCAAGAATCGGAAAAATCTTGGAAATAGAAAAGGTCCTCTGGATGACCTCAGATTTGGTTATAAAAAAGAGGAGCCTTGCAAGCGTGGGAAATCCCTTTTTAAAGTGTTTATGTCCCTAGGAAATATAAAAAATAAACACATACATGCATAAATAAATAAAATAATAAGAACAGACTTTATCTCTTCTGCTCAGCTCTACAGACAATCCACAACCCAGCAAGCTTAATGAAGTATATAATTAGTAGATAGAGAAAAGTTTTCTGTAACACACTTGTTTTTCACTGTTAGAAATTGAGAATTATTTTTTATTTGCAAAACTTACTTACAATTGCTTTCACTTTGGTTGAGCTCTGGTCTATTTGCYAATCACTCTGCAAATACAATTATAATTTGGGTATTATTTTGCAAATATACATTTTTATGTTCAAGGCAAAATTTCTGCAAAATTCAATTCTAATATTTTTTTCTATTTAATTAAAATAATTTACTAGATTGGTTACTTTTTCTTTCTTTGATGTCATCAGAAAAGCAATCTATCCATTAATTTCACATTAATGCTTCCAGTTTGGTCACAATACATGTCAAGAAATATATGGAAATAGACAATTTGCATATTTATAAAAAGAAGAAAAATGGGTATATTTTCTTTAAAAACCATGAAAATGTTTCTAAATCATTTAATTTTAATATTTTCTTCTATTCTCACTGAATACTATGGCAGATATACTGTCATGACATTTTAACATTTCTACCTGTCCTTCAGCATTTTTCTACCCAAAAAGTTGAATTTCAATGACTAACACTGTGTTTCTGTAAAAGATACCTCTTGTCTTCAGGACAAGTGGATTTCTAATCATCTAATACTATAAGAAATACTGCTATACATGAAATTCATTGCAATATTTTGTTCAAATTCAGTATAAAAATACAGCATCACAGATKACTCAGAAAAGCATAAGTTAAGTAGATAAGATACTGCTTTCAAGTGAAGGATGAAATAATAAGTGGTGTCCCATACAAATTAGTCATCATCTACTACTAGAAATTATAGATAAATTCATTATTTTCAGGCAATCTGACAATCAATGTATTTTCTAGGTATATGTACTTCTTTCTCAAATGAAAGGAAAGGAATATACCAACAACTTGACACGTGTGATAGGTGATTTATTTGGGGATTAACAAAAGACAAATAAAAGAAAACCAAAAAAAAGGAAAGAATGCACACTTCACCTGTTATTGTTATCTTCTACAGCCATTCCTAGAATCATTTATACAAAATGCATATGGTTAGCAGGCTACCACCTGCACTAGTTGACTACTTCATTGGGACTTAATGGTTATGAAGCATTACTGTAATCAAGGGTCTATACTATCAGATCAGTGTGCTCTTGTGACAACTGAACATTTGATTTATGCTGGCAGACTTTAAAAAGTGTTGTGAAACCATGCAGGGAACACTAATGGAGAAATTGAGAAGGAAAGAAAGGTTTTTACTCATGAGCCAGCTACGATTTTCTTTTTAAAGGTCAATCAATGGCAGCATGAACTTTTTCTTTTTTGATACTGAGAAACAGCAATAAATTYTTTTTACCATACATGGTGGATCAAGTACACTGCTGGATGAGGTTCAAGTCCAAAAATCATAACAAGTAACTATTTTTAAAATCACCATTGTTTATCTTGTCAGAAATCAAGTTGATATGTCAGTCTAATAGAATTTCAAGAATATTATATTTCTTATTAAACTTCAATCTGAAAGAATTTTTATTAAAATCCTTCATTCTTCAAAACTGTTCTGACATAAGAGTTCAAATATTTTTGATAGTGAGAAGGAGATTTCTAAATTCTAAGCCATACTATGTATTGTAAGATCAATTTTTAATCAAGATAGGTAAACCTGAAGAAAGGAATCAAACCAACTTAYATTATTTGCTAATTTGGCCAAGTCTTAGAGTGATTACAAACCTACAGGAGATTGACTGAGTAAAGGATGAGGGAAAATTGAGTAAGAACTTAAGAATATAATAAATATAGACATAATTTTTTATTATTGTCCTGGATTATCAAGAAGGACAAGTGCTAAAATTATTTCATATATTGGCAGATATGGTGGCTGAACTTGCAGTGAGGYTCTTCCTGATAGAAAGGATGATGAAACTCCAGAAGGGAAAGGAGGCYGGGAAAGAGACAAGGACTGTTCATGTACATTGTAAATATGGAGACTGCTAAATCTAAAGCTAGTGCTTTGGGAACAAAATAAAAAAAATCACAGCAATCACTGTCCTAAGGGGTAAATCTCCTGTCTGTATATCACATAGACAAGTTACTCAGCAAAGAAATAAGGATTTTTTAATTATTGAAGCTGATTAGAGTTTACTTGCACCTGTCTTAAAATCAAACCTAAAAAACATAAATTTATTAATTCCAGTGTCTCGTTCTGATAGATGGAATGAGTTATAATGTAATTAGCATAAATGCTGAGCCAGAGAGTATTTTTACTAAAGCTGGTATTGAATTTGGATGCTTATGTTAGCTGATTTCTGGTTCTGAAAAACTCTTCAGTTTTCAAAARTACAACAATGGGGAAATTTTGATATTGGATTATATCATATTATATACATATATTACATATTACATATATTATATACATATCATATTGGATTATCATAAAAAAGGCTTAAATGTGGCACAGTGAATTAAAAAAAAACCAACCGGCACAATGTCAGAAAGAATGGTTTACTTATTAAATGGAATTAAAAAATCCAAGTCTTACCATGGTGGAAAAAACAGAAAAATACAAGACACATCTGTGGGGCAATATTCTAGSTAATCATGCTGCCACTTATAATTAGAAGAATTAACATGGCAATTAAAAGTTTATGGCTGGTGCTCTGTATTTTTTACACAACACCAGACAGGAAATTGCCTTGTCAATTACAATTAAGGTATTAACACCATGTTTTAAGGTCACAAATGCTTTAGCACAGTAGAGTAAGGTAGACAAATGTGGTTATAATGTTAAGATGTTACTTATTGTTTAGATATAGGTTATTTACAATTTAARCTGCTTTTAAATTGAATGGAGTTTTTGACCAACAGGATGTTTTGATTAAGTGACATTACAYATGTTATGATATGCATGTTAGTGAAAAGAGGTGTACAAAGAATGACAGCTAGTTCCCATCTTCTTATTTCAACTAACTGAAATTGACTCCTGAGAGAGGACCCATGCTGGCACAGATACCTTAGGTTATGCCCTACTTTGAACGAACGAAAATTGGAACTGAAACACTCCTATAACCTCTCTACTTATGTAAAATCACAATTTAGATTCCACATTGCTGTGGAATGTCACTTTCATGACATTCACTTTCACACATAAATACAGGGAGTCAATGGTAAGTTCATGACCCTTGCTGATGGAAAATTAACTCAGTTTTGATGTTTGTGTGTAAGATGCTCACCAACTTCTACTAATCAAAATAAGGCCTGTATTTGAAGTCATGATACAAATGTCGCAAATRTGTATCAGAAATGGATACACCAAACATTGCCTGAATATCATTCAACAAGAGGTATGTAACCTGCCTYCTGATGACTCATTTTCTGTACTCATTTTGRRGTTTGGATTTGTTTGGGTTTTTTCACACTGTTTAAATATTTATAGAAAAGCTACATCCAACTCCTTGATTATTTCGACTGTTACTAAACTATGTAAGCTATTATTTAAACTAAGACTATTTTCTGGGAGTTGTAAAAATATTCAAGGACCTTGGGGATATCCTCCCTCCAGGAGGTAAGGTATGGAGTTCAGCTGGATGAAGACAAGGTCAGCTCCTTCACTGACAAGAGCTGCTGTGAAGGGAGCTGGAAGCCAGGGCCAACTTCTTTCCTTGGGAGTTTCATTTAAACTGGGATAGTACTGGTCCCAGTCTCTGCTGCAGTGGAGCTACAACTGTTCCTGGTTTGCCTCCCTGAATGTGACTGGTTTGACATCCTGGCTTGCCTTCAGATTTGCCTCTTCACTGTAGTCTTATTTGGTGAACACTGGACTGCGTCTGATCTGATCCCTATTTCTGAACTGRGTCCTAACCCAGAACTGCTGCTCAGCATCCCTGCCTCTTGTTGGTGCAGCCATTGCTCCTTCCTACCCTGCTACCATGCTCAGCTCAGAGTTTACCTCCTTATGTTATCTCACCAGACAGCCCTCTCTTCTCCTGGCCATTTTGTCCTGTGCTCTCAATCCTCTAAACAGGTCAAACAGCTCTACATCATGGAAGCACCCAGAGAAAACCTGTAATTTRCACATATCTGTGGGATGTTCATAACACATGGGAGTAATTTTAATTTCTCATGGGGGTAAGTGATCTCCCCTCCATTTCCAGGTGTTTATATCACTATTGTGCTGTTCTTGCTTACGCTCACATCCTCTGGTCTTTGATCTGTCCTTTTTGTTTCCTCAAGTTCGAGGTCCTCATACTTGCCTGCTCATACAGTTCAATTTCTGATTTATAGCCTCTTTTTCTTGTACAGAGAGTCATGTAGGGAATGAAGATTTGAATTTCAGCTTCTGCAAGCCACAAAGGAACAAAATTGCTTCTTGAATTTATCCCAAATAACCTTCATGTTAACACAAAAYCTCTAGTAATATCTCAGTTAAAAAAAGCAAACTCCATCTCTCTGATAATTAATTTTCCCTAGTAACTGTGTATAGTCTTAGGGCAATTTAATTGATCTTAGGATAGAGAAAARCAATAAAGTTGGAGTGTCCTCCTTGTTTTTAGAACATTTGCTTTAATTTCTGTGCTTTAATCAAGCAGGACWAGAATTACTAAAGAAAGATCTTGTGAAGAAATATGAAATACTGAATACTGAACAGAAACAAACTCACAGCAATTTAGTAAAAAAAAAAAGTGGAATTTCTCAGCCCAGTCACCTGTTTAACATTTTTATTTTAACATACTTCTTAATGTCTTTTTCTTTCCCCACCAGCAATAGGAGCATTATATGATGTAACTTGTTAATATCCAGTTTTACCAGTCATATCTAAAAGCAGAGAACATTTGTCCTCAGATCACAGAATTTCTTCATATAAAGGGACAAAGAAAAAGACCAAGTGCCAGCAATACAGAAAAACTCAAGAATATCTCTGTGTTTCCCAGAATCTTTGAGTACTGTGGTTCTTTCATTCACTCAAGAAGAGTAAAGAGTATTATTGTTCTCTTAGGTTCAATCAAAATATTTCAAAGACGATAATTCAGTGGGAGTGAGGCAAAAGGACCTGTCTGAATACCTATTTATTATGCAGAACTGCCGTGCCATGACTGCTTTATTTGATCAGCTGTATCTTCCAGTGAAAACTTGAAGATAAATCCCAAAAATGGCTTAGGAAAGGAGGACTGAGAATCTTCACTTTTACATCTAATTCTTAAGGAATTGTGCTAGGTTTCCATACCTGCTTTATGAATGAAGAGGTATAGCTGCTTTAGAATTAGGTTCAARAGAGACAACATCTGACCCAACATCAAACAATGCACAGGCTGTAACTTTGTCCAATGGTAGCCAACAGTAACAACAATAATGAAACAAAATTAATTGAAATGTTAAAGCTTTAACCACATCAAAAACTGTTTTGCTGAAGGGTTTTTGTTGTTTTTTGGGATTTTTTAATGAGCTAGAACTAATTCTGAAACTGAAATCTCTGATCAACCTCTGATGGAATTGGACCAAATAYGTATTTTCAGCTATCACCTCAGAAGATAAATATAGTTCAAATTTTCTAAAGCTGTATATTTAATAATGTCAGCCCTAAAAACCTTCTCTGACTATAAATGAACATTTTAGGATTCCTATTGTCTCTCCTTATACATTGGTTTTCCAT
The DNA here is from genome assembly GCA_003546035.1 of Mixornis gularis. Lineage (NCBI taxonomy): Eukaryota > Metazoa > Chordata > Aves > Passeriformes > Timaliidae > Mixornis > Mixornis gularis. Next base: position 6,447,468 of record QVAJ01000015.1, on the reverse strand, counting down.
CCCTCATAAGAGGAAGAGTTAATCTCTAGTTTTTTGCCTTTTATCTCTTACTCTTTCAGTGTGTTAGGATTAAGAAGGCAAGAAATTTAGGGAAGAATAAAGGAACCATGTCAAAATGCAAGAAGTGATATGATGAGATATGAAGGAAATTCATTCTGGGACCAGAGATGGGTCTTTTCTTCAAGTTTTTAAAAGTTTTAATTTTATTTTTTTTATTAATTGCAATGGGAGGGCCAGTTTCCCTTCTGTCMTGTCAGATTCCTAATCCATTTAAGAACTCTAATTCTTTAAAGATATATTAATCAATTGCTTATGTAGAATTTAAATTTGCACCATTTTCTCTACTTTGTTTTTTGAAATTTGAAGAGGAATCTGTAGTTTACACATAAAATAAATYGAAAACACACTATCTATAATATGGCAGCCATATAAAAAATTCTCTAGTTTTCAGCATATAATATTTAAGTATTTTTTATGTCAGAAAATTAATTTGCAAAAAATTACCAGGGAGAAAAATAAGAGAAGAATATTATATATYACTGGAAGTCTCTGGAGCAAGAGAGAAATAAAATCTGCATAAAAATATTTAAATTTTTCCCTAGTATTTACTTWATATGATTTAGTTGATATTCTAATTCTCATAATTAAAATTAAAATTACACTAAAATAAGGAGCATGTAATTCTCTCCCACCTCAGGATATTCTATGATTTTATGGTGCTCTGAGAATGATCAGTTTACTTTGAAGACTGGAGGCTAATTTTCCATGTTTATATTCTCAACAGAGTTTATTTTGTCCACTTATTAAAAATAAAGWGTTTCTCAGAATCATTTCTGTCTCCATTAAAAGGAAGCCAATCTTCTTTATCTAATCATTGATGTTAATTGTACCTTCAGTTAAAACATATTTTAGTTGTTTCGTTTTTTTCCCTTTTTCTCCTCTAAATTCTCAGAAGAGTGAAATATTGGCATTTTTGTATAATTCAGCATCTACATCTGTACCTATTGCTACATTAGTATTCCTTATTCTAAATTTTTTGAGAATGTTGTCCCTTGTTAAAAGAATGATGAATTTTTAAAATTATAATGTAATATGAAATAACACTCTTATGTATTATACAACAATAAAACTATGATGAAAAATGAAAAGAATATGATTTTCAAGCTTGTAGAATTATAACTAATTAAAGAAACTGATTAAACTGCCATGCAGGATGAATAAAAACAGTGTATTTATAGTGACTACCTAAAAATGTAAAATATAATTCTTGGTAATTATGTTTTATTAGTATYGTGTATATGTGAAACTATCACTCTCTTGAATTCATTGGTATTTTTGCATGACACAGAAGAATTAAATGATTAATGTAATAAATAGTCTGAATATTTATTAAATAGCATATTAGAGAAYGTTTCCAAAGCTATTTTGTTATATTCTGCTATTAAAAGATTAAGAGTCTTTAAACAATTTTACACCTTTGAATTCTAGTTCTGCAACMGCTTGCATGAGTGTAGCTTTATGTGTTCTGCTTTTCAACCATAGGCCTCTGAGCTTAATCAAAGGAAGAGGTTTGAAGCAATAAACCCACACTGTGCACAGGTGGGATTATAATTTATTCCATGCTAARCCTGTAAAAGATAGAAAGGAAAAATAAACTTTCAAGTGAGTCGGACATTAAATTTTAAATTTTAATTCATCATCATTGTTGATGRGGAAATGATGGGCTCACTAGAACTTGGATCTTAATATTACTTTACCAAATAAAATCAAACCTATTTGCATTAATAATACAAACATTACACACTCAGCAACCTTGTGATGAATGATCTATGAAGGTATATTTGCAATAGTACAACTACTGATGCTGAGAACTATGGTAAGAATAGGTAACTGCGCAAAGTAACTCTATAAATCATTTAAAACCCCCAAACTTYCAATAAATTAAATCTATTAAATTATTAAAAAATAAAGGGGTATTTAAAGGAGGTGTAAAAATTGACCACTAACGTAAAAACCTTTAGGAAGCATCACAAATCACATTCTTTGGTGACACATTCAGACACCAGGTAAGTAGCATATTAAATGAAGATTGCTAAAATAAAAATGGTTTTAAATCTTGTACTTAATGTTCTTTATTCTTTCTATGTAAGTGTAACTCTGKAAGTGTTTCATACTACTGTGCCTTTGACTGGATTTCTAAATCAACTTTTCTCAAATGTCTCAGCAACTTGAAAAAATCACTATTGCTGAAATATTTTTTCCAGAAGAAGTTAACCTAGAAGTAACTTTCTACCATTTATTTTGATTTTGGTTTCTCTTCTGTCAGGAGACAAGCTACAGGAATGAATTTGCATTTGCTGGCATAAGAGTCACATAATTACTCTGCAATAGATTGAAGTGAAAGTAAAGACATGTAAGGAAAAAATTGGAGATAATGCAGTAAAAGAGCAAAAACCTGTGTATAATTCACCATGTACCTCAGAGGTGTGTAGAAACCATATGATGGYGAGAATATAGGATAAGTTTAAAGTCTGTCTTACCTTCATTATGCTCTTTCATTAGCAATAAAATGAAGCTGGAGATTTTTGGAAGACCCACACTCCATAGCAGACCCATAGCATAGATAATGGTTCCACATTGCCTGAGTCATGTGCACACTTTATTGCTTTTTTACCTGGCTACTTTCTCCTGCTTTATGAACATCAAATTTAGAMTAAGATCTTGAGCAGCAGATATGCAAATATCCTAAACTCTTTTCTGTTTCTATCCTTGTGTTTTCTGTTTAAAGATCCTGCTTTCCATTATCAAAGATGATGCCACAATATATTTATAATTGTAGTATAATATCCTACAATCAGATACCTCTGTTCTAGAGTAATTCAATGTACTTATTCTCCATGCTCTGTTTTGGGAAGAATTCCTGTTAGTTATTAGAACAAGATTAAAAAGTCTACAGAATCATTTGAGCTATGCAGCTAATTTTCAAATGAGGTATCATTTAGGTAAATGCTCAATGAAGAGCTAGTATTAGGAAGCTTAAAACTGGTGTGTCAGGTGATAAAGGCCTTAATGTAAGAAAGACTTAAGACTGTAGTGTATATGCCTTGTGCTATGTTATACTTACAGTAATGTGGCTTTATACCTCTGGAAAAAAAAAAAGAGTGAGAGACGTGAACTAGAAACGTCTTGATTTTGTACATACTGTCTTGGATATGCAATATTTTGTCTAAATGTGAAATGAATTCTCATGCCACTCTGTAAAACTTTTTATTTTGTTGTTTCTATTGTGATAGAAAGAACAAATAAAAGTTAAACTGCAATAGAAAAACCATGAGCACAAAAGAAAAGTTGCATAGGATARCTAAAATTAAATGACAACTTTCTGTCAGTTTTTAACCTATCCAGTATAGGTATTAAAMGATTCAGCATCAATAGGCCATAAACACATGTGCAAAGAAGTTATTACTGCCAGAGCTTCATATTTACAGCATTAAAATAGCAACAATAACAGCAATGTATATTGCAACTATATACAAACAGAAACTGATGAAAATTGAAGTTGCCAAAACTCCTGATTTTCAGTGAAATTTCATATTGATTTTCTGTGTAGATCTGGAGAGAGATACAAAAGATTTCCTGTGAAATTTTACTTTGACTCTATGACACTACTTTCAAAATTTAAGCAAACTTTTTTTTGAAAACATGAACACAGATCTATTTGAAATTTATATTTAATGTTTGGATTCAGACAAGCTCAGACYTCACTAAGAGGTATGAAATGATGCWGATAAAACTAKGGAAAATTTGTTTCCCAAAATACACTGGTTATTTGATTTCATTGAACTTTGGATGAATTTCACACTGCAACCCTGATCAGTATTTGTAGCTAAGTGCTTAACACCTAAGAGGTGGTTATGTATCATGCAAGGAGCACTCTAGTAGTAGTAGCAGCACTGGAACTACTAGAATCAATCAACAGAATCTCCATGCAGAAGCTATTCCTTTTGAGACATTTTATGCACAKGAATCCTCTAGAAGCATATTGGCCCCAGTAGAATCAGGAGGGTAAAGATAGAGATGAATGTCATCAAAATAACAGTGATGAATGAGTCCRTTTCATTGGAAGATTGAAGTCAATGATGGATGATAGGAATCAGTTTTGTGAGCAGCTAATCTCTCATGGAAAGCAGATTTATAAGACAGATAGACTATAATTTATAGGTAATTTTAGGCCTAAAGTCTCCTATGTATTCACTGAGACCTGAAACAAGAYGTATGAACAGAACTAAAGAAGAAAATATTCTGAGTAAAAAAAAATACAGTTTTTGGAAGATTTTGAATATATCATTGCCTAGTAAAGTCACTGAAAAAAATTAGTAACATTTACATATTTACAACCCACAATAAAGTATGTGCTCATACACCAATGTGTATTCATTGGTGAATAAGTCTTAACCTTCTTGGTTAAATAGGAAGCATATATGTCAATCTTATTTTGCACAAACAGTGACCTATGAATAGATATTTATACGAGAGGAAGCTTTCATCTCCTTCTTTTGACAACATAGCACACAGGCAACTATATTCAAATGTATTTTATCCCAAAGGGTGGTTGTTAAAAGTATCTGCAAGACATGATAAAAATTAAATAAAAAGAATTTCTCACCCATTGCATAAAAACACATCTGATTCTAACCATATATGGAATTGCTTTGCTATCAGTATTTATGAATACAGTATTATTGGGAAATTTTCACTATTTAAAAATAATACATGTGCTTACAATATATCTTTATCATACACTAACTAAACCCACTATATCTACATATCTATATCTATCATACACTAACTAAAACCTTTCATATAAAAATTACAGATTATTTAAATCTAATCCCCAAATATTTCTGGGATTTATAGCAATATTTATTTAAGTATATTTAAAGTTACAAAAATAAGATTAGCTTATGTGTGCAGTGCTTTTAGACAGTGACAATATGAATTCAGGTGTCTATCCATACGTAGCAGTGGTTTTTGTAACTACTTTMCCTATTATGATTACTGTCAACTATTAACGCGCAACTATTAATGCATGACAACTCTACATGAATGAATAAATCAGGGGCACTGAATGTTTTTTTTCCAGTCATTCATGGCATGAACTAGGACTCAGCTTCTGGGAATGTCTGCACAACGCCATACAGTCAGCTACACARTCTCTCAACAAGCTAATTTGTGTTTCAGAAATACTTTGGCCATGATGATGCATGGTATGGTACGTTACAGACTCAATGTGGTGAAAAAGATTATGAGTATCTTCATTCAGGATGTGGTATGCAGCTGATATATGTAAAGGAAGAGCTTTTCTAAGCTGAACACAAGGATCTGAGAAGACCAAGGGCATGACCTTTCTTTGGCTGTGGATAGGCTACAAAGCCTGCTGTGTTTTGTAGGGAACACCACAGTCCTGGTTATATGGCCAGAGTACACATCAGTAACATGATCAGAGTACTGCCTTTCTGTCAGATTCTCACACTTCTCATGAAACTGAGGTAATAGAAGACATAGCTTCTGTTATGTGAAAGGAACTATTTCACATTTCCTTACTTTAGTTCTTCCGCTTTAAAATAAAGATGTCTTATTTACCTATTTTGCCAACTGAGATAAATGTGAGAAAAGCCTCTCTACTTCTTGGACAAATTTGAGCATTTAAAGAAAAACATTGAAATCCTGTGAAGTCAAGTTGGACTTATTGCTGTCTGCTGCACAGTGTATGGGCATGATGTGTGTGCTAGCTTTGCATTCCCCTGCCAAAGAGCACAAATCATCCCACGAATAGGCATTGCTACACATTGATAAATATATGTTGGTGAATATAATAAATCAAAAGTACATATTTACAGAACCAGAAACTCAGTCTATTACTTTTTGTTAATTTGGTTGTTGGGGTTTTTTTGGTAATGAAACATGTTCCTTTATTTAATTCTAAAGAGTGTAGTTTAATTAAATTCACTTTTTGCCACTAAAGTTCTTTTTAAAAGCAAAACAAAAGTTAACAGTCTTCACATAAGCAGYTGAGCTGCTTAAATATATCTTCAATGACTCCAAATTTCTCTTTTCATAAAAGATTGACTATGAGAGCACTGGGACTATACAAATTCCGACTATGCTTACTAGTTTTTGAAAGAATGATCCTAAAGGGTTTTATTATATTTGTTCAGGGAGAGACAAGAGGAAAATTCATAGTTTTATTCACCCTGTWGACTTAAGTGATAGACTTAAGTGATGTACCTATCTGAAAAAGAGAGATGGTTAAATGATTGGAAAAATCTCTATAACTAGAAACAAAACTTTCAGCCATTGTTTTAAATTTAGTATACACACCACACTCCTATATCCTGTGACTTTACAGTTCTTTGTGAGTTTCTGCTACAATATACTGATAGAATGTAGGATTAATTATACTGAATGACCAAAATAATCAAGAAGGAAATCAAGAAAAATATTTCATTTTAAAACAGCTCAGTAATCTGCTTTCTGCTATGTAGAGTCTAAAAAGCAAGGGCAAATAATATGTTCATTGCCTGGAGGATGAGAAAGTGTCTTGTGCCATTCACCTGTGACCTTTCTGGCTGAGTGATAATAGATCTCCAGACTCAAAGAGCACCTTTCAGTTAAAAAAAAAAAAAGATTGGATAATCTTCAGTGTTTAAAATGGGYTACCATTTTTTTTGTTGTTTCATCTATTGTCTTTACAAATTATTTGAATAACAAGTAGGATAGTTAACAATAAGAAATGTTGATACTTAAGCTATTTTCTTAGCGTAAGAAAAAGGGGGAAATAAATCTCTAAGAGGACTGATATATAATTAAGACAATACATATTCTTCCAACTTCACTTTTCCCCTATAGGTAAACACTGTCTACTCTTGGTGTTCACTTCTTGTGCAGTGGATAAAAATAATATAATTCATTACAGAATTACTGTTTTCAAAATCTGTCCCAAAGGTAGATTTTTTACTTTCCCATATCCAACATAAAACATACACAAGAATGGTGCATTGTACAAACTCTTATCAACRATTCATTTTAATAGTGTGCTGTCATGTGAGAAGGAAGAGTTTTACAGGAGCCATATTTATTTAACAGCTCAGCTAAAGCTGGCTTCTTTTAAATCCTATTGATTTAAAGATSTAAAAAAGATCAAATCCTTTGATTCAAGATGTATTTTTCAAATCTGTGTTCTACTTCATTGGATGGATTTGACATGTCCCTAGTTTGTAAATTTGAACCTCACTTTTTTCTGGTTTATTTTTACTTGTTTATTTGCACTATTTGCCATATAGGAGGAGAAAATTGTAATGTAGAAATGTATAATAACTTCAAGATCACAGGGAATTATATAAGAAGATATTCRTAGTAGGTTTTAATAACTGAAATTAAAAATTTAAACATTCRTAAATKCAAATCACCTTATTTTCAAAGTGTRTTTCTCCASTAAGTGCCACATCCAGTTGTTTCTTGAACACTTCCAGAGAAGGTGATTCARACACCWCCCTGAGCAGTCCATTCCATTTCTTAACMATCCTTTCAGTGAAAAAAGTTTTCTGATGTCCATCTGAACCTTCCCTGGGACAGCTTGAGGCCATTTCATATTGTCCCGTCACACGTGACCTGGGAGAAGAGTCTGGTCCCCACCTGGCTACAACCTCCTTTCAGGTAGTTTTAAAGTGCAATGAAAAGCCTGAGCCTCCTTTTCCCCAGGATAAGCAGCCCCAGCTCCATGGCCCTTCTTTGGACTCTCTCCAGCACCTCAATGTCTGTTTTGAAGAGAGGGGCCCAGAAATGGACACAGAACTTGAGGTGCAGCCTCACCTGTGCTGAGTGTGGGGGGACAATCACTGCCCTGGTCCTGCTGACCACACTGTACAAACCAGGATGCCATTGGCCTTCTTGGCCAACAGTGATGGCTCATGTTCAGCCCCCTGTCAAACAACATGCCCAGGTTCTTTTCTGTTGGGCTCCTTTCCAGCCACTCTTCTCTCGTCAAGAGAATGGCAGAATGATGAACCTTTTCCTGGTGTCCTATTCATATTTGTGACACTTGTGTGAATTATGAGAAGATCATGGAAATTTGTCCTCACTTTGCTTCATCTTCTGCAAGGCTCTAATGCAGRAACAGGTTCTTTTAGTACAGCTTTCTCTGCACAAGCTAGATGCAAAATCAGATAAGATATTGTTTCTATAGGCTAATTTTTAACTACAATCCAGGGCACCCATTCAYAATTCAAATATTAACACTTCTGAAGTGCTCTAACACTTGAATAGCAAATATTCCCACATGGCTCTTATGGTCATGTAGTTAAAGTCTGGGTTGAATGCCCTTGTCAATGGGTTGTGTGTGTCTGGGATGCACAAAAATCACATCTGCATCTTCAGTGTAATTTAGTTTATTCTGGCCAAGACCAGGAAAACAKATAAAATATTAACCAGCTGCTGGTAAGATAAGAAGATTGATTCCCCAATAGCTGAAATCAAGAACATATTTCAAACTCAAGCAAAAACTAACTCAAAAAAAAGTTTATTTGTTTTTTGTGAGTTTTTTTACTAGTAAGATTATATTTCCAGGTCTACTTTATTGATAAAAGTTTTTGTACAGTCTTAGCATCTTTCCACATRCAACACTTTGCTGGAACCAATACTGCATGAGATAATTCATTAGAGACAGATGATGCATATTTACTAGCTCAGCATATCCTCAGTGAAGATGTTAGACTATTAGATGTRTACAATTCTTTTGTTCTTCTTTCTCAGCAGTTATCCTTACTGATACAGTCAGTGCTTCATCTCGGCATGAAATAACATTAGATAACATTGCATTTTGAGGAAAAAGAAAAAACAAGGGCTTCACAAATGGGAATGAATTAGAAATGCTCTTGCRCAAGAGGCCCTGGAGTTATAAATGAGAATGTGATGCATGTACTTAGGAAGGGACTTTACATAAAATCTTTCTCCTGCTGTACATTTCTTATTCTTTAGCACATTTTCCTTCTGAAAACCATTTTTTGACAAGTGCTAAAGTAGAATTTCCATATTTCCATACATTATTTAGGCTTTTCTAATTAGGTTTTTTTTGGTGGGGTTTTTTTTTTGTTTGTTTGTTTTTTGGTAGGAAGTGCCTGGCCAGAGGACATTTCAGCATTTCAGTACTATTGATATTCTGAAAAATGGACAGAATCTTTGAAGTTTTTCCTTTAGAGACACATACAGGAAGAGTTAATGTGAGTAAGAATTAAAGCAAAACAGACCAAAGGGACAGGATTAATCTCTCTTAACCTCAAACATCTGGTAAAATAACATCACAGCTAACTAACCAGGAACTTTTTATAATTAATCAAGGTTTTTAGCTTTTGATTCATTTAACATATTTTTATACATATAGTACAGTATKCTAAGCTGCATCAGCAGCCATACCTGTAGTATTCTATTACCTTTAAAACCAAATTGCATGATAAAATTGTGTCGACTTTTATGCTAGATCAGATGAATTCAAGCCATATATTCTGTTAATAACTGCTACAAAACTGAAAACTATTTCCTAAAAAAAAAATCCAGACAGTTATCATTTCTGACTTAGTTTTAGTCACTCTAGGGCCACAGATGTCCAGTGGAATTATTTTTTCCAGCTAACTAAAAATCTTAAGCTTACTAATAATTCATAGGAGAGACCATAAATGCATTATATATACACAAACTTTGCATCTGTGACTAAGCCCTGATAAAAAGACACTGGTATCACTTAATCACTACAAAGTAAAAAATAATTATTCACTCTTTTCATTAGATAACACTCTTCTGTATAAAAATATAGAATCATATATAAATCATAGAACCATTAAGGTTGGAAWARACTCTAAGAAATCCAACCATTKATCTAGCRCCACCGTGCTCACCATAAAACTATGAGTAGCACATGCCTTTTACACGTGCACATGCCTTCTACACACTTCCAGGAATGRTAATTTCACATTTTCCAACTTACATTTTCCATATTATATTTTCAAGTATRATATGGAAAATCAAACCAAAAAAACTTCATGCAAAAGGAAATAGTTCCTCAGCAATTATAAATCAGTATCGTGCCCTAAATGGCATGGAATCATGGAATCATAGAATATCTCAGGTTGGACAGGTTCCATAAGGATCATCAAGTCCAACTCCCTGCTCTGCCTAAAACCATAGGACTAAGAGCATTCTCCAGATACTCCTTGAACTCTGTCAGGCTTGGTGCTGTGACCACTTCCCTGGAGAGCCTCTTGCAGTGACCAACAAACCTCTCAGTGAAAAGCCTTCTCCTAATGTCCAACTTTGACTTCYTCTAACACAAATTCATTCTATTTCCTTATGTCCTGTCATAGGTCACCAAGAGAGGAGATCTGCACCTACCACCTGCTAATAAGCTGATCACTCAAGGAAGTTTTAGACTGTGATGAGGTCCTGCAGCAGCTTTATTACATGASCACAGTATTTATTCCTTCTTGGATRTTAAATTTTAAAATMATGACTTTTTTKGGGCACTATCATACTCATAGAATTAGTCAATAAATTGTTTTCAAGTGTATCTAATAGCAGATTTGCTAGGTACTGTATTGTAAAAAAAATTAATTACATTTAAAAATATAACAGGAAAAAAAAAAGCAACCATGCATTAAATCCTTTTTCTGTCTCACTTCATACACTGCTTATAACTTCYTTTATTAGTCTTAAGGATCAGATTAATTCTTCATTTGCACCCATGTAATACACATGCCTGCACATAGTCAAGCAGGATATATATTTCTGCATCCAGGTTTTATTAGGTATATGAAAGACAACGAGTTTTTTCACAGTCAGACTTATTTTAGTAATGACATTGTCTACTATCTTGTGAATATTTATGAACACATTCTCCCACAAAATTCCCTCATTTTTTCTGTATAAGCAGTCCCCATCCCCTCTAACAATCATGCAGAGAGATTRTTTTTTTTATCATCAACAGATTAATAAATACATTTACTTTGCCCATCTTCAGCTTGCATAACATTAACATAAATATGAAACAACTATAATCATTAAATTACTCCTTTATTTTTTGGGAAACATAACAGTTGAAATCCCTGCTCTTGTGAAATTCTTATCCTAGTGAATTTTGACACTGACCTCAGCAGAGTGATGGTTCCCTTACCCAGTATTTTGTTAATGCAGTTTAAGGAATACACATGCCTACAGAATACAGTGCTCTATTAACAACAGCTCATCCTTGTCTTTGCTTCCTGATGGTAAGTGGGTTGGAGAAAAATCTGGGAACAAGGTATTTTAGTTTTGCAATAGATCTATGTAATGGTGTGCAGAGATGCAATCATATTCATAACTACTTTTCAACTGGCATAGGACTCTGAAGGATGATTTCAGAGACTGCTGAAGCCCTCAACTGCCACAGAATGACCTGATTATTCTTTTTTTTTTTCTCCCAGAACAAACAAGAATGTGATTATTTTGCAAAAAATTGTTCTGGTCCTAAAATTTCASTGACATTTTGAAAAGAGGTGTATCTGATTATGCTTTACAGTTTCATAATATCTTTTACTAAGTGTCACATATTTTTACAGCCGGGGTAATGATAGTTTCAGWTTATATTTAAGCCTTTTATAATTGGAATCTCTGTACATTGAATAAACATTACAGTATAATGTTATATTATGAAAACTAAATTATTTACATTGCAGATTCAAACAGCAGAATTATTAAAATAACAGAGAWGAAACTGCAAACTCATTCCTTTGTCTCAATATGTTCTATTAGCTGCCAAATATGTTTCAAGAATGGGATTATTTTCTCATGTAGATGACTTTTTGTTGCCTAAATACTTCTGTGTATTCTGTTTGATATTGCTCCTGGAGGATAATTCATTGTCTCAAAGTATGCTTCTAGCAATCAATACCAAGAGTGACAGAACCTTGAAGAGTGTAACACAGAATAATTACTTCTATGAGACGTTTAATAGTAATGCTTTACAGAATTGAGATGACTCATTGAGCTTAAGCCACATCCTTCAATTATGATAATGCTTTTTTTTCAGCAAAAGCTTTCAAGAATGCCAGTATCTAATTCTAAACTTAAACGAGACACACTATGAAAGCAAATAAAGATCCTAGAGCTGGTGGGTTTTGTGAAGCCTTTTCTGCTGGCCTCCTCATGCAAAAGCTGTCTCTTGAGGGCTGTTTCCATGAGASATTTGTCTTCCAACCTTCTTTTATGGTTTGTAAGATAAGACAGGARACCTGTGTAGGCCAAAGACACTTAACAATCTCTCCTACATCCTGACAAAAATATGCCGCAATTTACTGTATATCATGCTTGCCTTGAATTAGTGTCCAGTTTGAAACAATGGCTCTTTTTTGTAGATTTGTTGTGACTTTCAAGTACACAGAGCACTGCTGGTGCCGCATCAATACCTAGAAAGATTTTGCACATTTTTCTGGAACTGATATTTTCCCTTACAAACTTTAACATGCAATCATTCCTCTGCTCTCTATTTCTCTAAACATAAATTCACTAGCATAAAMCAAAACAAAACTCACTGAATTCCTATTATTTCTGGTTTCTAGAAAGATCCTAAACATCTCTAATATTGAAATATAAATGAATATAACTTTCTAGCTATCTAAATTCCGTCACTGCAATTGTAAAGACAAGAAGTTCTTTTAYAGTTCTGCTTTCTTCAGCACATACAAATTCTAGAATTGGAGGCAGAAGTCCTGATTTCACATTTTCTCAGAAGTTTGGGCTTTTAATTATTATGAGGTTAGTTAAGATATTGCAAGATTTTTCAGTTCTTGGATTAGATTTAGTAACTRTCCTGGAGGCCATTCTGGTCAGTGTAATTTCTTAGGCTAACCTTCATTTGTYTTCTAAATGTACTTCTACAATATAAAAATTTATGTGTTATGAAGACTTTTGTTACAAGGTTTTCTCTAAAATAATATATCTGTGCATTGAATAGTTTTATGCACTAAGTTTTGGAATCTAACTTATTTAAATACTATGTCTGTATATTAGGAAAAYCCTTGACAAAAGGTTTTCAAACTAAATTGAATGCTTAGCAGAAAGGGGAATTTTCATTCTTGCCTGTGGAAGTAAAAGTCAAGAAAACAGTCTTGCCAAAGGATTACATTCCAGCTACAGAATCTGTATAAGCTTTCTGGAAGCATTTTTGAATGAGAGAGAAAACCTCTTGGGAGTTAATTTAACTTTCAATAGTAATAAGCAGGGCTTAATTTCATTTTGTTGAGGTTCTAAACTTCATAATAATATTTGGATTGTAGMGTATAAATTAATCTTTAATAGTTATCCAATTCTCAGATTTGTTACAGAATAAAAAATTTGATTGCAGTAACATTAGACTCCCCTCATACCATGGAACAAAACAATTCAGGATTAAAGTGTAGCAGACGCTGAAATGTTCCTCAACAATCTGCATTAGTAATCCTGTATAGTGACTTGGGAGAAACAGATTCTACTAATATAATGAGACAAAAGGATACCTGAACTTCTCATATTTGCAATTTGCAAACTCCTGTGTGYTTCTTATATGATGAGTCTTTCCTAAACTAGTTAGCTTTTTAAAAAATTGAAATTTTCTGCTCAATAAAAGGTATGTTTCTCCAATAAATCAATATATTACATATATAAGGGTACAATTCTCATTCTGGTTCACTCTGAGAATWTTAGTGATTGCCAGAGACATTCCAAAGGAGTTCTAACAGAATGGTCCTGGTATTCTGACAAAATGTTGCATATCTGTTCACAAGGCAAATAAGAATGAGCCCACCTTCAAGTAGAAAAAACTTATTTGTACAGCCCAAAAAAATTACAATATGCCTTCAATCAAAGAAGCAGATTCCTTATTCCTTGRTAACTCTAAAGTCTTTTTACTTTTAGTGGGGCATGTAAATTCATACATTACCAGTAACATAGCAAGGCTAGAAAATCACAGATTTTTCTGATATTGGAGATTTTCAATGAGTGTGGCTGCCTAGAAAGCTGGAATACATAATAATTGTATCATTTATTATGACATTATCAGTGTACTCTCACTTAAATTGTATCTGTTACTCCATGACACCCTAAAGGAAACTGCATAGATTTGTAACTTGGGGAACCAGTTAAAAAGATGCTGAACCAAAAAAAAAGATTATACCAACTCTTATGCTGATTATTTTAAGTTTCTGTTCTACTTTCTGTGTGAATCAATTAACTATATAGTTTTCAAGGTATGACCACAGACCTACTGGTGTGAGAAAGTACAGATCTTAGCTAAGTGAGATTTTCTGGAATGAAATACTGCATAAGATCAATATTGTWGTAAGGTTAGGAGAGTATAGATTATTGAAAGTAGACTATTTAATGTAGTGTACCAAATGCAAGTAACAAAGAAATGTAAATTAGTAAAAATCGATTTGACTTTTGAGTATTAAAGAAATTGGATTTTGAAAGAACCATAAATGAAAAAGAAAATAAGAAGCTGTTTGATATAATGCAGTAGAGCTTAGAAGAATCATTTATTGGGAGTTATTTGCAATTTGTTAGGAGTAATTTGCATCAGTTTATTGATCAAACAAGCTGTAGAGAATAGAGGAATTAAACTTCTGTCTAGTGAATAATACTCAAGTTGTCTGTTGAAATAGCTTTAAAAATTCTAAAGTAGGTCAAAGACTTGATGCAGAAAGTCCTATATTAGCAACAAACTGGCTTCTTTCATGCCCATCAAGTCAATTTGCTGGTTGATGGACTGATAAAAAGATCTTACATTACATTTTACCTCTTAAAAAGACATCTGAAAAATGCTCATATTTAATTGCTGCATTTTATACTGTAATGTAACAAAGCAAGAACTTGTGGAACAACACAGTAAACTGCTTTCYTCCTGGTAAACAAGTGTTCAAATGGTATATGAATTCAAGCAAATTTTGTGGCTTTATCTTAATTTTTGGTACTCATTTGTTCTTATTGCATAATTATGACAATCTGGCTTGATTAGCAGGCTTTGTTCTTGAGAAACTCGGGACCAGAAGAACAAAGACATTGAAAGCCAAGCCTGCAAACTCAGAGTGGGAAGCATGGGGAGGCGGGCTGTACAGCACATGTAAGTCAGCTTTATTAAAGCAGGATTCTCATTTACAATCCAGACTGTCATGTAACCAAAACAAGTCTGAAAATACATGCCATATGCTTTCAGAGGGCTGGCTTTAGGCAACAGCCATAACAAATATTATTACTAACACTCATGTMATTCTATCAGCAGAAATGAAATCTGAGAGTTTTAGTGACCAAAAAAAAAGAAGAAAAAAAAGTATTTTTCATGTGGTTTGATAAATACTTTCTAAATATAAAAACAAAATACCTAGAAACTGCTATGGATATGGAGAGTTCTGACACCTTTTTTTTCAGGCATCAATTAAAAATGAAGAAACAGTTCCAGGATGATAAAATATATATGTTTTGCCAAAGAGATGCCAGTATAGTCATGCATCAAACATTACCMCATTTAGAGACATTAGCTCCACATCCTTCCTGATAAATAACCTTGACAAAGGTAGAAGTGTTAATTAGAATTGAAGTTTGAATTTCTGTGTTGGAAAGTGAGATATMAAGGTTTCTTGAGAATAGTTCATCTCCTACGGCAATACTTGAGTTTAGATGGACTATTTTTAAGGGGGGAAGTGATTAAAAAATTGTTTTTCTCATAATGGAATCATGACTTTGAAATATGAACATACTTATAATAATAAAAGCTCAGTCATAGATACTTTATCAAAAATCTTTTACCTAAATAATAAAACTGATGTGAAAACAACTAACATAATGTTTTATGGCTGAAGATTGTTCAGTGAATCTTACAGAAAAAAATATAAACAGATTTTTTGATGAAATTTCACTTCCAGCTTATCTGGAAAAGASATATAGAGTGATAGTAACAAAGTTTAACTTAATTTGAAAACTCATGAAAACAACATTTATTCATCACTAATTCAATTACTATAAAAAGTGACTACTAAGGTACTACATAGCCTCTTGCTAACTAGATTTTTGGCTGTGGACYTTAATGATGAGAACTACAATTCAAATTTTAAAATCAGAATTCAATGAATGGTTGGTTTTTCATAGTGCCACATATTTTCCCTTTTCAGAAAAGTGTGAGACATATAGGAAGCCATGACCAATTTACTAAATAAATAACCCTGAACTTTTAAAAACCAAAAATGGAAATTCACAGCCTGTTTTGACAATGAGTTGTATCGTTTAAAATATTTTTAAACGTCATAATGCTTTGCCTAAAAGCAAAGAAGATTAAGGAAATTGTTCATGTTTCAGAAATGTCTTTAACCAAAGTGACAGTCATGGTTAAGCCCATATTTTCCTGGAAGCAGTGGTCTACATCAAAGCACTTTGGCAGAGTAGCTAACTCCTGCAGACCTGCCTCCCATCTATAGAAGAGGAGAGTCTGCACTTCCGGCAGGAACTCTGGCTGTCAAAACCTGCTTCATCATTTGTCCATGACATTTCAAACCTTCACTGAGACAAAATTTCCAAAATTAATTCCATGAATAGTTTCAATAAACAGAGCTTAGATATTTAAACCTTTCTGATCACTCTGTTTGCCAGAAAAAAAAAAAAAAGTTTTAGAAGTTGTTTAAGATGTCTTTTGTATTCATAATATCTTAATTCTTTTCAGTCCTTCAGGTTGTTTGCATAAACAAATGGTAGGTGACAAAGAAAAGCCAAATATGTGCAATTAAGACTTCCTCTTAAAAATTCATTTTCAAACATGATACATACAAATACAATTGTCAGTGCAAATCCAGCGTAAAAGAACTTTATTTTCACAGTTTCTCATACTTGTTACCATCATTTGAACTTTAAATCTGTGATTTATATATGTGATCATAGTGTCACGGTATATGCTCAGAATAAAATCTCTAAGTAGTTCACCTGTCACTTGATTCAACTTTCAGATCAGGTACCCAGTGGTAAAAACATGAAAAATACAAGATACAAAATGGTGAAAGATCTTTGACCTCTTCTTTATATATTTCTTTTTGTTGTACACTAAGTCACAAGCTCCATGTGTTGTGGTTCGACTTATTTTTTTTGTGATCACAGAAAAACTGTTGTCTCTTCCTCTTAAAGTAATTAAAATTTCACGTCATTGTGCTGCTATCAAAATCCAAGCTCTTATGCAGCTGCAAATATTTCCACTCTCTCATGGAAAAAACACCTTATATATTATATGTTCCTATTCTGTCACTTAAAAGGATTAAAAGATTCAGATTATACGCAAATAAGATTATAATACAATTTCACTTCTTGTAGTATTTGCTTTGGTATTAGAATCAGGGAACATTACAAAGGCCTCTAAAATGAATAGTTAGAGTGATATAAGTTCAACCTGTAACAGTAGGAGAGGCTGCTAATTAAAGATTATGGCCTTGCAGGCTTTCAAGATATCCAGATTTTAAACCAGTGATACAAAGGAAAGTGTCTATTCAATTTCCCAAKAACATTCAGAAAGATTTTCCCACTGTCTTTGTTGATACCTGTATAATAAATGTATATTTGAAATTATTTTTGTATACTTGAAAATCTACTTCTAGTGAAAATCCACTGGAAACCACTTCTGGTTCATTTTTACTTTAAAGTAGGTAAAACATACATATGTTCAAAATATTTGCATTAATGTATTTCAAAGTGCCGTAATTTTCCTGCAAACGTGTATAGTGTCTGGACTGTGAACTAGCCAGGAAAAGGGGACATATCAAAGATCATTATAATGGCTGTGGCTGGTGGGATTGCCTTGTGATCTTCTGATAGACACARAGAATACTGCAAACATACAGAGATGTTTTCTATAGATTCTTGGCATGCACTCCCTCCACCAAAAATATAGATGTAAAGAACAGGGTAGTGGCTGGAATTGATAAAGCAAATGTTCACACTCCCACAGATTTCTGGATGCTTTCCTTAAGGCCGATATGGGATTTATATATCTCCTTGAAACACCGCATCAGTCTTTCACTTTTAAAATAAAATTAATGATTTCACATTTTCAAACAATGACATTGATAATTGGAAAAAAAGAAGTTGATCTGTTATTTGTRCATTTATCATACAATTGTGAGCAGACCGATAAGGGTGGCTGTCAAACTGAATAAAGAGAAACAGCAGGGGCTTTAAACATTCTGATTAATGCTTGAGAATTTTAAATCAGAAGAGCAATAAAAGTGTTTTTACAATGGATATTCAATTACTTTTTTCTCCCCTTTTGTAATTAAAAAAGTGTGATCTTTTCGTGCAAGAATGGATTTTCCTTATTAGCAGTTTTGTGGAGACCATACCTTGGTTTCTGTAACTACGTACAATAGCTACACGTTGAATACAGGATAGCATAAGGAATGATACAGAATTTTTATAGTCCTACTGAGGGCAATATTTTCCAATCTTACTGTCTAAACACTGTGTTACAAATTGGTTATAAATTTGTGGTGTTAAAATTTCTCCAACAAAACCTAACTCATCTCTGTGAAAGGCAATGTATTTTGTTTGAGGGTCTTCTGGTAACATCTCCCCAGAACAGAAATTTCAGCCTTTTACATTCAACTGAAGTGAATGTTGACAATACTTCAATAGTTTTGATACTGTGTCCTAGGGGGTTTTTTGCTCTGTTCCAGGTGAATGGACATGTTCCTGTTCACTTTCAAATATGCAATCTCTTATCATCACTGATCATGAATACCTTGTAAATCAGCAACCATTGAAGAAGAACAGCACTCAGGCACTCCTTTCACACATTCAGTAAGGAAAAGCTAAAACTATGAAAAATATTGATTTGATAGAAAATATTGTTGAATAGCAGCCAAAARAACGAGCTTGTAAAGGATGATAGAAAGGAGTTTGAAAACTGCATTTAATGAAACCTGCGCAAAACATATACTTTCTTCTGTGTCTCTAGTTTTTGGCTAAAAGGTAAAGAAATAATTGAAAAATAATCTGTGTTTGATTGGCAGTGTTTCTGCTATTTCTACTTTGCCATTTTGGTCTCACATCTGACAGCTATTACAGACTAATTTTCAGATTGGTAAAAAATGAAAAAAAAAAAGAAATAAAAATATTATTTTGGTTTTAAAATATTCAGTGAACTGAAGTGTCAGAAGCATAGTTAGGAAARTCTAGTTTTCTAGGAAGACCAAGAAAGCAAGACTACATAGTATTTCAGAAAAAACAGCTAAATTGAAATTATGCTATAGCTTCTGCTTACTTCCCAACATCCTTCTCAGTCACAGGCTACTTTCAGGTACTTARCCTACAGATGACACTTGTGTTTTCATGGATGGCTGTAAATGTAGCTTTTGCTGTTTTCATGAAACACAGAAAAATGAAGGTTTTAATACCTATCTTTAGRAAAGAAAAAAATTGTCATTTTCTGGTATTATTTGTCATATTGTTGATGATGCAGACATTATATCTATACATGTGTTTGTCCTTTAGTAGTATCTGCTATTATTTATCAACACATTGGTATGATATATTTATAYGTCATGCAGTAAACATGTGGTTAGTAGTAGAGTACAGGACGCTCTAGATGTCTTTACTAGATGTCTACTTCAAAATAATTTAARTAATAAGACTTCCAGAGAAAAATAGTGTTCACCTAAAGAGTCAGAAAGTAGAACTGACTAAAAGTCTCCGATCTCTTTTCTGAAGCAAAAGAACCCAACAAATCAACCAAGAAAAAAGATACKTGTTTATTTTAATTACAAAATAACTCCACAAAGTTGAGGATTAAGATCTGCAGCTTCTGGAGAAAAGCATCATTCCTTCAAGGAGAGAGGCACAAAGGAACAAAACTGCCTCAGTAAAAAATACAGAGAAATGAAACATTAGAAAAATTCCAGTTTAGTCTCAACAAGAAACAATGAGACAAAACTGCATTTGCAGACAAGTTATTTTTGTTTATTAAAAACAAACAAACAAACAAAACACACACACACACAAACCCAATCAACCAACCAAACAAAAAAAAAGCCTTTGAAAAAATCTAATGTTTTCAATAAGGAAGAAGTATATGATTTGGCATTTTTTGAAGGGATTTGTAGGTACAGTGGTTCACTATGATTAATCTCTTCTAGAAACCTTTAGAATATAATCTTTGTGTATAACTTGTATACTATTTCATTATCAAAATGGCAATATGTGTCCGTAAAATCTGGAAAAAAATTTATCTGAAAGTAAAAGTTAAATCATGACACCCAATTTTGAAAATCTACCTGAAGATCCTGGTATTATGAAATTTAGGAACTGCAGACACACCTGCCCTTCAGTAATTGCTTAATTTTCCTATTCACCTCTAAAAGGCTCCTAAGAACAAACTTCTCTTTCAGAAGACGTTCCCATACCCTCTGTGCCTACAYTTGAGGAGTGAAAACACATTTTAACACATATCTCTGACAGTTCTTTAACTCTGCTGGCACTTCTCCATCCAAAAGCAGGCATATCATCCTCAACCTCTTCTCCTGACTCCCTATCTGCTCCTCTTACAGCGAAGTGCAAAAGTTATGGGGTGAGAAACAAAAACAAAAGGAGAATTATCAGTGCGAAAAAAAAAATCTCCTTGCCATCCTCTAAATAATAACATAATCTGCAATAAATATATATCACTCTGGAGGTCTGCTATAAAGGGTAATTATTCTGCAAYACCATCAGGTGAAATTCGCTGGTCTTCTGCATTTCTTCCTGTTTATGTCAAAGTTGCAACATTCTATTCTCGTTTACTCTTTTACATATAGTGAAAAAGGGTTTACAGACTATCATAATGGCAAACACACAGAAGCATACAAATACTGGAATCAAGATAGGCTGTATCCCTTTTTGTCAATGCCACATTATACTTTTTAGGTCTATGACATGAGGATGTACTTTTTCTATCCTTCAAATCCCTGCCTCATTCAGTCTAGAAGCAGACAGTTCTTGCTAATGAGCAGTTTTCCCTCTTTTAGTCTTCATCTTGTTTAATAGTCTGTACCCAGACTTATTCACTGAAGATTATTCAAATCCTGCCCTGAAGACAGCATTATTTATTTCTTCGTATCTTTTTTTTTTATAGTGATCAAGCCTGCAGTAGTGAGTRCTTCACAAACATTTACAAAATATGATGATCAAAGTTATGGAATGTCKTCCATACTGGGAATGATAGATAAGCTGGGATCCATGAGCTGTAAAGAGAARAACCAAGGACAATAAGCTAAAAATTTGCAAATCATGAACACCTTGGCAAAACTCTATAGGGAAAGATAGTTTACTGCCTCTTMATGTACAAAAACTAAAGGATAACAAATGAAACTGATAAAAGTCAGGTTCAAAAAACCACCCACTTTTTTTTTTTAATAAAAGACAAGAATTTGTACCTGAAGGATTTTGCAGACATATTTATTTATTATATATACATGGAAATTCCTGAACTTAAGCTAGTAGAGCTCTGGCAAAAAGTTAAAGTGCATCGTGTATATTTTCCACATTCTTACTTTTTTGTAGAATCACAGAATGGTTTGGTTTGGAAAGGACCTTAAAGATCATCCAGTTCAAACCCCACTGCCATGGGCAGGGACACCTTTCACTAGACCAGGTTGCTCAGAGCTCCATCCAGCCTGGCTTTGAACATCTCCTTTTAACTGAACATATTCTTATTGATTCTGATCAAATTACTTTTTGGGGCTAAGTGTGCCTTCAGTGTAACCCATTCAGGCCATTCTCATGTTCTTATTAATTAACAATCAGTTGAGTGGGTATTACTCTTCTTATTACCTTGTTGTTGCTGTTGTTGCTGTAAGGAAATGAGATACAAAAGAATATAAATTTTTAGTCAAGGAATTGATATAAAAATTTGATCCTGATTAGTTCAGGGAGCTGAACTAGATGATCACTTGCGGATCTTTGCGGATCTTTTATGCCTGAAGTATTAAAGACAGAGAGGTTCATTCATTTTTAAAAACATCATATGATACAGTGACTGCAGGAAACTGTTCCAACCATACCAACAAGGTCTTAACAGCCTGGCGTATTTTAATCAGCAGAGATACATAAATATTTGAAATGTGATATTACCTTACTCAGAATGTTAATCTGGGTATTTTGTGCTTTCTCCAGACCAACATAACACTTATTTCTCTTCTCCAATTTGCAAAAAGGGTGAGCTATGCTTTTTTCTATAATCTGTCATCCAAACTGGTGTTTGTTCACAGTTTCAACCACAAGAACATTACTCCATACTGGAACTAGATTTTTAGTAACTTTATATGCACCCATCTCAACCTACCCCYTGTATGCAAGACACCTGCTGAAAGCACAAGGAAGACATTACAATGCCTTCTCTGCAAAAAAGAGTTCTATTTAGAAATTTGTATTTCTATTTAGAAATTCAGGCATTTGTATAAATATTTTCAGGTTTCAGTTTTATTTTCAGTTATATCTACAGGTCCTTTTCTTTATAAATCTGTCATAGGCTAAGTCTAACTGAGACTTCCTTCATTTCAGGGAATCCRTCCTTCATTTCTTACTACAAAGTGTTACATTTTTTTACAGAATTTATATTTTAAAATGGTAATTATGAATATCAGTTCCTCTTTAGCTTCTGGAAATTCATTCAGCTCCTTATTTCTTCTAAAATGTTACAAGTTTCCTTACTCTGTGAGGTACTCATGAATATACTGTTGGATTGTGTGGCAAATAGTACACCAACAGTTGTTTTTTTTTTAATTTAGACTTTAGATGTAAGATTTCCTTTTAAGCCACCTGCAAGATATGTAAGAAATAYTGTTGTTTCTTGATGCTTCAGCAATCACAGAATAACTTGGATTTCCCATGGTAAAAATCAAAGCTCCTGCACATTCATCATTGAACAATGGGTATCAGAGGCCAATAGAAGAAAATCCAATATTATTATGAGRTTATTTACAGAGAGATGAAATGAGGTAATGTGAGAAAATCTGTGTGTGACCATTGGAATTTTCAATGTTTATTCCATAAACATCTATAAGACAGAGAGATGTACAATTCTACCAGTAGCTAGTACAGTAGTTGGTTCAGTATTTTTATCATTGTTTCATTGTTGACATTCTGAGCATTTTCATTTTATGGGAAAGTATTACTAAATCAAGCAGCTCAGCAATGTTATCGTGTAAAAAGAAAAGTAATTTGAAAGAAAATATACTTGTGTTATCTAGGGCATAGATAAATATGATTTACTACAGACAGTGCCACTCACTGATTTGAGGTGTTCAGGCATTTTGGAAGGGCTAATGACATATTTGCAGAAGAACTATGCATTGCCCGTAAACTTGTAAGATACTTTTTTTAGTTCATTATTGTTTTTACTCCTTTATATGACAGACCTTTACAGGGGCATTTCATTGACAGTAATTTTTTTACCTGCTCTCTTCAACAAATTCTTTAGATTTAACTACAATGCTTTCATTTTTTTTATGCAATATTTAATTATTACATACTTTTCATTTGACAAATTTCACAGATTGCTGCCAGGCAGATTTCAAGTCTTCCCTGACCCCCTCCAGGACTCACACTACTGTCAATTTCTCATCTAGTTTATATCCCTCACTGTGTCCTTAAGAACAGTTGTTCAGTATCATGAGTTGGCTAAAAGCATTGTTCCTAAAAATTCGTGCTTTTCAAGAGTTTGGGCAAAAACTACAAGATGCAATGGTAAAGATGATGCCTTGTTATCAGTTTTATCAGAACTAGAAAATAAATTCGACTGGTTACATCAAAGAAGATTCTTGTAACAGTGTGATGAACTTGTTTTATTTCTCTCCTCACCTCTTAACAAAATATTCCTTATAATCAGCCCACAAATTCAARCTGCACTTGCTGTTCTTCAGTCGAAAATCTGTCATCACTTCTTTCAGGTTTTCTCATGAAGACAAAAAACCCCACTGACAAATGTGAAATCTCTTCCTCATCCAAATTAAAATAATATTTTKGTTTCTCTTATTAATTTCTCATCATTAGACCTCAATTAACAGGAAAGACATAAACTCTTATTTCTATACATATGCTATCTTCTTCTATTTTCTACTTTATTTCTTCTCTTTTGGGGTGAATTTCTCCTTTTTAATGTAATGAAGTCAACTACCATTCCATATTCATAATAAAATGTCCTTAAAAATGAACTTTTGTTGAGAAACAGTATTGTTCCAGGCCACAAAGRCAAATTAAGTATTAATATTATCTTTCCTAATAAAATGGCACATAATTGGAAAATAAAATTGGTATATTGACTATGATAAGGGGCCTAGGAAATACTAAAACTGGRTGAGGGGAGGAGAAGGGGAAGAAATCCAGAGAAAAACATTTAAAGTTTTTTGGTGTACATGTTTTGTTTCTGAACCCAGGTAAGAGCTGGGAGCCAAGTAGTATCTTCTTCCATAACAGACATCCTAAACACTTCTGTTAGTCTCATGATGCACTGTTACTTCAGGGTTCTGTGAATATTCATATATAAACCATCAGCACACCGTTCTACCCTCACAAGTGACACTGCTAATGGCATAGCTTTAGAAGAAAAAAAGCACTGGAGGAAAAATTACCATATTTTACAATAGTTAGTGTGACACTCAGGAACTAAATTTTACTGGCAGTAACTGATCCAGCTACAGACAGCTAAWTCAGCACTGATTCTAGAGAAGGAAGAGACAGCACTGCTGAGGTAGTGTAAAAATCAACCTTCTGMTTTGTTAGCCATGTTTAAGAGAATAGCCAGATAAATCAAAAATATTTTGGAAATAAATGCTTGGTTCAAGACCAGAGTTCTGTCAGGAAAAGGCCAATGGGAAATTATCTAAAGGGAAAGATAATATACCAAGGCTGGTATAGGGAGAAGACTACTTATGCAGAATATATGTTTTGCATGTCTCTTTGTTCAGAGATGATATTAGTATCTATCCAATATGAATTTCTGTTCAMGAGATGTTGATTTTTCTATGTACTTTGGTATATTTTGCCAGCTAACAATTTTATGGCTCTAAAGGAATTACCACACATTTAAATTGGAAAAATAACATACAGATATGTCATGCTGCTATCTGGTTTGTTCTTTCGTTTTTTAATTGTTGTGTATGTTTTGGGTATTTTCTCAGCTTTTTAATTTTTCTTTTTATTATTTTATTTTTTAAGTCTTCAAAATGGGATTTTTGAAGAAAAAAAATCATACAAAAACTTGCTATCTTACTGATACTTTCTATCTTACAAATATTCTATAATACTTAACTTCTCCTCATTCTTTTATCCCCTACTCGAGTTTTGGCCTCCCTTGCTTTCTGCACAATCTGGTACAAAAAGCTTCTCTTCTGCTTTTTTTGGCATCTGAAACAATATACCTCTAYCTCTCTTTTTAATTTAATTTGAAATCTCAGCTGAAATCTTATCTTTCTTCCCATGTTTATGCCTCCAAGTTTCACTCCCCTGCTGGTGTAGTTTGATTTGTAGTTTTACAACATGCAAAGCATAATTGCTTATTTTAAACTGAAGAAGATAGCAACAACAATTTAATATTTTTCTTTTTAGAAGAGGTTTCCTTTATTTGATAGCACTTCCTTTTTACAGGGAAACCCACTTATCTCATACTGATAGTTTCTTGCATGTATATGTCATTAAAAACTCAAGTATGTTTCTTTCAGACATACAGTAATTGTGCTTCAATGAGGGTAATAAAAAATTAACTTATTCTCATAAAAAAAATTACTTTCATAAGAGTTTTTTTCAGTCATAGTTTTCCTAATCTGTGTTGATTTAAATCTCATCTATGAATATGAAAATGCACAGTGGCTAACATGAGGAGAAATTCCTCATCTGAATTCTTTGCTTTTAACTGCAGGATAAAGTATTCTCATCCTCATTTTTCTCATGTCCTCGACATCTGTGACAGCACTGCAGAGAATGGGAGATAACTCCTGTATGGTATTTAGACCACCAATCTGCTGTAATAAAATTATTTTGCTGCTACAGTTTTTGGATTTCTCTGTGGCTGACTTTTTTCAGAAAAACCGCTTCCTTTGCTGACTTTTTTTAWCTCAGAAAACTCGATGTCAGATTCACTTTACTAGAGACAACAACTGTTGGTTCATATACTTAGCTGAGTTTACTGGTCTTCTGAACCTTTTAGAAATAATCGTTGGCTAAAGAAGAAAACATCCATTGTGTTCATGAAACTCACAGACATTTATATATGGGCTCCAAAGCTCCATCTAAGTGATTCAGGGCTAAATATATAATTTTTTGTGCCAGCTTTTAATTGAGTAATGGTGTGTGAAACTCATGTGGCACAGTAGGAAGCATACAAAAAAGAATCTGAAAGAGCATAATGACTGCAGAGCATCCATGYATTTGAAATCAAGAAAGTGCAAGAAAAATCTAAGTCTTGTCAGTCATATAACATGAAGTAATGGGATTATGCAAAAAATGTGGTTAATAGTGCTTCACTATAAATGCACCACACCACAGTGTGAAACATGTGCCCTAAAGTGTGATATATTATTTAGAAAAATGATCTCATTATTAAAAAAATGATTAAACAGTCATATAGTAATCCACGTACAGCACAAAATCTGTATACAGAGTATATGGTTTATATCTCCAGGGTGTCATGTACATTATTTTTCAAAGTTTGCTTTATTTGTTCTACTGAAAATAGTTATTTTATATTTTCCTCAATTAGTAACTGAAATTGTTGCTAAGACTGTGAAAAGCTATGACAATAATGCCCGAGTAAGGTCTGTTTGTACATACACATTTGGACAGTAGTTATAGAGATGTTTTTAGAGCTTCCCGGGTATCCTGGTGTTAAGATGTAAGCAGATCTACATATTTCCTATCTCTCTGCTTAGAGAAAAYAGGGACTAGTTGGATAATTTTTCTGATAATTCATCATTGTATGGTATATCATGCAATGTTCTATTTCCTTCACCTTGGACTTCTTTTGTGACCATCAGGTTACGTTTTTCTACACTGTCAGTTGGATTCAACTCTCTGTTTCCCTTCAGAGAGTTCCAGTCTGAAAATTGTCCACAACTGTTAATTTGCTCCCAGGCTTGGGTCCAGATGTGTATAGTTTTTTCCAGCACACTTAGTCTGAAGACTTTCTGGATATAGGCTTAACCTATTTCTTTATTTACTTAAATTCTCAACTTGAAATCTATGCATAATACTCCACAGGTATATCTTTTAGTTTCCCAGATGCTACAGTTCTGGATACTGTATGTATCATAACAAATGACTTCCTATGCAGTCTATTGTATCAAGCCACTCTTTCATTGCAGGAGGTCACTGCTGGAATAGCAGGTCCTTCTTGAAGAGATATCACTTGAGCACGCTGCCTTGCAGGTCTATTTCTAAATAAAGATTATTCATTAATGAATCACCAGCTGGTCAAGGAAGGCGATTGTTCCACACTGCTCTGCACTGGTGCAGCCTCATTGTGAATATTGTGTGCAGTTTGGGCAATGCATTATAAAAAAGCCATAAACCTATTATAGAGCACCTAAAAGACAGCCATGAAGACAGAGAAGAGTCTAGAGGGGAAGCCCTATGAGGAGTGGCTGAGTTCACTTGGTCTGTTCAGCCTGGAGAAAAGGAGACTGAGGCAAGACCTCGCTGCAGGCTTCAGTTTTCTCATGAGGACAAGCAGAGGGGCAGGCACTGAYCTCTCTGGTGACCAGCGACAGGACCCAATGGAATGGTATGAAGCTGTGTCAGAGGACATTTAAGCTGGATAATAGAAAASGGTTCTTCACCCAGAGGGTGGTTAAGCACTGGAACAGGCTCTCCAGGGAAGTGGTCACAGCACCAAGCCTGACAGAGCTCAAGAAGCATTTGGAAAACAGTCTCAGACACAGGGTGTGGGTTGGGGCTGCCCTGTTCAGGACCAGGAGAAATTTGCTGACCCTAGTGAGTCCCTTCCAACTCAGAATATTTTATGATTCTATGAATACTGGAGGGAAAATGAGAAAGGATGTCACTGAAGCAGCTCTTAGTAAGTGCTTCTAATWGGAAAACTTATGTGGAAAAATTATAAGGCTGAGGTTATATAGTTCACAAGATAATATAATCCACAGAGGATGGTTTCTCAGAGACTTATAAAACTGAGATAAACTACATAGTCAAGTGAGAATTATTTTATAAACCAGTTAAACCAAATAAACCAATTATCCATTTGAATACTGATTTGTGATGTCATATGGAATTGGTCCTACAAAACTCATACAAGTCTCCTCAACATTTTAGAAAGGGTAACCCAGAAAATGTAATCTCTAATCCAAAGCAGTGACGGCTCTCAAACTCAAGAAGTCACATTGGCAGTCATCCCAATTTAAGGTGGATAAACCCTCCCTGACTGCAAATCCTCTGCAGTGCTGCATCCAGGTCTGTGGTACCCAGAACAGGAAGGGCATAGACCTGTTGGAGCAAGTCCAGAGGAAGCCACCAAGCTGATTAGAGGGGCAGAGTACCTCTCCTATGAGGAAAGGCTGAGAGAATTGGGTATGTTCAGGCTGGAAAAGAGAAGGTTTCTTGATGCCCTGATTGTGGCCTTCCAATACCTGAAAGGAGTCTACAAGAAAGTTGAAGAGAAACTATTTACAAGAGCATGTAGGACAAGGCGGAATGGCCATAAACTCAAAGATTTTTACGTTTAGGCTTTGGAACAGGTTGTCCAGAGAAGTTGTGGATGCCCTGTCCCTGGAAGCATTTAAGGCCAAGTTGAATTGGGCTCTGGTCTACTGGAAGATGTTCCTGTCCAGTGTAGGGATTCTGGAACTAGCTTGTCTTTAAGGTGTCTTCTGTGCTCAAATATGTTCACATTAAGCCTCTTTGGCTGGGGGATCTGAACTTCTGCCACACAACAGCCACTGTGCAGATACGATGGTGGTTGGCCGACACAGGGTCTGGTCAGCATTGCATGGCAGCATGACATGGCTGAGGTCATTGCAGGTCATCCACTGAAGGGGCTCATTGCCTCCTTGAGCAAATACATCGGCCTTTCCTGAGAAAAGGATCAGAGCTGATGTAAGAACAGAATTCYAGAAAAGTAAAAAGGGATGCCAAAATGCAGACTGTGTTGCAGAAGTCCCCAATTTAGAAGACACTTGATATGGAGAAAATAGTGATATAACAAACTGGTATACATGACAGAAAATTAATTTTAACTGAAACATATCTTTGTACAATCTGGGAAGTAGTTTTAGTTCTCATCATGCCCAAATCTCTCTTAGGAGATACTGGCATGACAGCAAAAGTGATTAGTTTGGAGATATACTCAATAGACATTGCATGATTTTTATACCCTTCAGTTATACTAGAAAATAAAAAGGAAAAGGATTTGTCTCCAAATGTTGATTATTTCAGTGAACAAATGTTGGAATATTCCATAATTATAGCAATGTAAGAAAGTAAAGCAGTCAGAGATGATAAGGAGTAATTTAACCCAGCATAAACTGTCTCTGGTAGTGCTAGACTTGGGGGAGTAAATGAGATAAATTACCTGTATGGCTTACAGTCTTACTTGCCTATAAAGATATGTTATGTGTGGGGATATACTGAAGTATAACAGGAGAAAAAAATATCAAGTGTTTGATAAAAGTTTTAATTGGTTTTGCAAATCTTTTATATAAGCTTGGCCCAGCTTCAAATAAGGTAATTCAGCAATGTGGTCCCTTGTTTATAATGAGCTAGAGTAGACTGTAAATTTTGGGCAGTAAGTCTAAGTCTCTAGAAAATAACACTGAAAAGTGCAAAAGCATATAATGTATACAGGGAAAAAAAGTCAAGTTTTAAACAACAGATGCAGAATTTAAGATAATGTTTCTAGCTACAAAACCCAATATGAAATCTTTGAAGTTTTTATACTTGTAATTTAATGAAGAAGCAAAATTAGGTTCTTTTTCTTCACAAGCCTCTTCTAACATTTCTTGTCCTTGTAATATTTAATTCATATGTTTGTGCTAAAAATTTCAGTGACTTCACCTTCAATTGTCTGTCCTCCTTCTACCCGTCAGATGAATGCAATACTTGTAGTTACGAGCTTTCTCCTGAGGTTTGTCATAAAAGGTCTCCCAAGATGAAAAAGGCATTTCTTRCTTGGTAATTTCATCTGAAAAGTTGTGTAATTGCAAAAAATGAAACAATTCAATGGGATCAGGCAAACAAATATAAAGTTTTGCAYTGAAATGAGACCTACAGAAGTTTAAATGTCTTTTTACTTGAAAAAATAGCTGTATACCAGCTAAATTTTCTGAAACAAGAATCAGGTCATGAAAAACCTATTTTCTTAATGTWTTTATTATAAAAAATGAAAATTGAAACTAATGTTTCAATTTACCATTAAGGYAAGTATAAAACACAATGATGTCAAAGCTTTTATTCTTAATAGACCAAAGAGACAGGGAAAGAAAAAAACGCATGCAATATTTTGCTCATTTTATCACTAGGAAATTGAAATGCAATTAGTCTAAGTCCATAATGTGGTCATACAGAAAGGCTGTTTTAGAAGAAATAGTTATATTAAGCCAGACCATCAGGCTCTTACCTTCCACAGGAAAAAAAAAAAAAAAGGTCCTATAAAATAGTATCTATCTTTTGAAAACATCAAAGATACAGGCAACAACAGAAATACAGACTCAAAATGTTTCAGCTTCTCTACAAAAAAAACCCCAAGAGTCTGAAGCACCTTAGAAATAATAATGGTCTTTCAGGT
Organism: Mixornis gularis; assembly: GCA_003546035.1. NCBI lineage: Eukaryota > Metazoa > Chordata > Aves > Passeriformes > Timaliidae > Mixornis > Mixornis gularis. The sequence continues at coordinate 6,416,618 of QVAJ01000015.1, read as the reverse complement.
TCTTTAGGATTTATGAGACACTAGAGTTGCCTCTAGGTAGTTTACTTGACTGACTGCTTCTAAAATTCTCAATGATTGCTGTAAAAAYAGACAACTTATGCTGTACACCCACACAGATGACCAAAGGCTTTCTGTAATTCATTTTCTTTTTTTTTGCTTTGTGCCACACTTAGGTTAYATCTCCCCCAAAAACATTTTTTTCTTTTATGGGCATCATCTTCTCTGTTTCCCAAGCATGGATATTTCATTTCAAGGCACCATGAAACATACAGCACTTCAATTTATCCTGATTTTATAAATACAATAACACACTGCTGTGTCTCTGATTAACATGAATAAAATATCAGCTTCAGACTCTGAAGGTTTCTAAATCTTCACTCCATTAAGGGACCCTTGGCAGTGCTACCATTTTTTTAAAAAAAGGTTTTTTGGCAATTTTTCAATATGCTAGGGAGGTAAAAGAGAGACTCCTTATCTCAGATACATCCTGTCTCCCACTTGTTCCTTCTCCTCTGGGTCTCTTAAATGAAGAAGCCTTACTGAGGTCACAGTAATCTCCCTCCRTCTCCTTTGTACATGCTCCCATCGTGAACAGGCTGGGGAGGATGGCTATTTTTGAAGCTTCTGTGAGCACTGACATGCATGAAAAAGATGACAAAGAGAGAGGAAGAAAAAGAGACTTGYACGTGTAACTGGAATGGAGACACAAAGATACCAAAGGGCACACTGAGAAGAATAAGAGGGCTAGTTACAGTTAGAACTGTTCAATGGCAACAAAAACTTGTAAAAGAAGACTTATGTCAGGCATAACCTCTGAGAAACACACAATTTATTTCATCCTTCTCTCAGATTTTGTCTTTCATCCTCATAATTCTTTTATGTAGACTATGGTGTGTAATGTAGATGTCTGAGTGGATTAGAGTTTTTAAGAGAAAACTGAACTCCGAAAAAATTTGTTATTGCAAAGTGTTCTGTTGCACAATTTGTGATGGTTGTGATTGACAGCTAGCAAGAGGTAGTTTTCAAGACTTCTTCCTAATGTGTTTACCTTCCCTTTTCATCCTGTCATATTATTATTCTACACTGGAGTGCTAAGAATTTGAGATTCACCTTTATACTCTGCTTCTTTTAAAAACATCTTCCTTAATGAGTACCCTCAATTTCAGTATATAAAATATAGGAATCACAGACTCAGCCTTGTGAAATACATAAATAAATCAATGGACACATGGAATAGGATGGGTATTAACAGACCCTTAGATCCATTAAGAGTCTTAAGGATCTTTTCCTTATGTCCAAAGTGCCTTCCTTTCTTGGTTCAAATAGATGCTATTTCCAGATGGAATGTACAAACACAAACTATTTCTCTGTGCTCAATATGTGAGGTGTTTACTTCATAAAATGTAACAATTATATTCAAAACTGTTAATGASAGTTAATCCGGCATTAAAACTGTTAATTAAGCATGTTAATGTCATAGCATTTATCCAGGATGTGAAATGCCAAAATACAACTGTGTTTGCCAAAACAAATCCAAATATTAGACCTTGGCCTCTCCAGCAAGACATTGTTTATCTGTATCATTATTTAAAGATGATATTCACTTGTCTTTTCTAAAAAATTTTGATTTTTAACATTTTGTTTTTATGCTACCCACACACAAGACTTCCAATAGAGGATACAAGGTAGACATTTTTTAGCTATTGAGATGAAACAGTAATATTTAAAACCTGTAAATATGACTCCAACACAATATTTTTGTACTTTGACAGGAAAAGTGAAGTAACTGAGGATTTCTCACATGAAAGCCTAATTTCCTTTAAACTGGTAATTTGATTAATGTGGTAGGATAGGTTGAGCGGTCTATCAACTTTTACATGTCAGAAGATGCCTTAAGAAAGAAACATACAGAACTTCATTTTTGTGAAGACTGAGTCATTGAAACTTAGAAATATTCCTTATGAGATAAGGTGGAGAAACTACTGAAAAAATTAGGAAAAATCCTATTTACATCCGCTTGACATTAGGCATTTCCTTTTTAAGGTGACACTGGGCTTCAGTTTTCAAGGAATGAGACGACACTACTCTAGACCTTTTCATAATTAAAAACAAAACAAAACCAAAAAAATTACAGTTTCTAAGGGAAGGCACAGCTGGGAATCTTTGGGTTTCAGGGAAGTTTTATTCCTGAAATTTACAGCAGATTTAGGAGGGCTTACAGCAGGAAGTGTTTGTCTAGCCTCAATCACAGAGACATAGCTGCTGTAGTCACCAGTCTCTAGGTCTGATTAGCAATGAGGCCAAACACAACACACACAGATACACATCACAGACCAACAGCAGCCACACAGACCAACACGGACAGAGAACTATGCCTTTATCAACATCCATACATGCAGAATCAGCACTCACATGAGCTGCAGGACAGAATCATCTCATTTCTTCTGTTTAGCTAGTCGGCAGTCTGCCGGTGGTTGTACACATACCCACACACACATGTACACATACACACACCCCTTTGAGGAATAGACCTCAATAGGAGGTAGGAAAGTTTGCAGTGATCACGTGTAGAGCTCAGTCATGCAAGTGTACTGACTACCATCAAACTTAACCCAACATTCAAACAGTCCCTTTTAACCCCACTTACCTCCATTTTCCCATGATCTTTCCCATTTACCACTCTCTCTGTTTCTTTGTGCTTTTCTTCTCCCAGATAATAAAACACAAAACATAATACTTTGTTCCTATTAGTTACAGTCTTGTTCCTTCTGTATCCAAATTTGCTATTTCTGATAAAGTTACCTACACATTTCATATATAGATGGTATTTCTGATATGTTCACTTGGGTGCTGTGTGAATTGAAAATGAACTCCTCTAATTATCTGTAATATTTGATCAACTGTAATCTCAGCAATCCAGCCATGCCTAACCCTCGTGGTATTATTTGTATATTGAAAAYTGKTTTTTTGAGCTTCTCACTCTCATTTGTTTTGTCCAGAAATACCTCATCCCATGTTCAGTAATTTCTTAGGTTCCATTATGTCACGTATCATCAGAATATGGGCATAACCTGTCTGCATACCTTAACAACACAAAAGTCTCCTTGCACCATCTTCTCTCATATATGTCTAATTCTAGACACAATATGCCTTGTAATTTATCCCAAATACTACAAGAATAATTTCACTCTTATACACATTCAGCTTTTTCAAGTGCTCTATTTCTAACATTTTCTAAGAAAAACTACAGCTCTATTTCTACAATTACTGCCATTAAAACAGAAAAAGACACTTTTTCTACTTTGGAAAAAAGTTTAAATAAAAAGTTGTCAATCAGATATATCTACCACTAAATCACTACCATTATAAATAATTAAAAAAAAAATCTTTCTCAGATTTTTAAGACTGATGGCTGTCACAGCTAGGCTTCAAACAGCAGTTAAAATTAGACTTAATCCTCTAACACATTTCTTATTCCATGCCACATCATATTACCTCTAACAACAATGTCCTTTTCCCTTGCTGTTCCGTGAAACATAACTCATGACAGTGGAGCCAGCTACCCCAGTTGTTTCCTGCATATTTATTGCATGCATTAGCATTTCAGTCTTGTGAGTTATACTGTAACTGTCTCACAGTGCTGAAAGAAATCTTGTTGGAATTCGAAAGTGTAAGATTTATAGGTCTAGATTTGGAGAGCATAATACAGCTTGTCCAGTTGTCACATCGCAGACTGGAGAAGGAAGCACCTTTTGAACTACTGCTGTAATGAGGTTAAACTAAAAAACAGCTGATGTCAATGAAGACTGATGTTCTGACCATATTTTTGCTCTTTTTAAGGAAGACATGCAAAAGGAGGCTGTAGGCAAAAATAGGCTGAGGGCAAGTGGGACCTATATTGAACATCTGTGCTTGTTTTTTTTTTCCCCTGTTACTAAAAAGAATGTTAAGCTGGTGATTTTAAATKATTTAAGCTTGACAGTGTTAGGTCTAATAATAGCAAGCTAAACAACATCTGCTGTGGGGCAAATGAAATGATTTGGTAYAACAGTTAAAAATCTGCATGTGTAAGTAGGGAACTTTTTTGATCCTTCTAAAGGACATGTTGAGCCATCATTTTCAATGAATAATATGACAAGATGGGGCGTATACTTATAATGAAATTTCTATTGCATAACTAATCAAGTTTTCTTTTTTTTTTTATTAGAAACCTTATCATAAAGGCAGGTATTATACCTCCTCAAATATTCCCACTCTTTTATGGAGATAATTGTTTTCTTAATGCTATGCTTATTTTTGTTTTACCCCCTTTTCTGCTACTTTTCTGCATGCTCAATGTGAACGCCATATTGAAAAATGATGAAGATACACCTGGGAGTATCAGAAAAATTAAGATTTGGTTATGAACTGCAAATTTCCCAACAGGAGCTGCAGAAAACTCAAACCAAATATGAGGGTAAAGTGCTGAAAGTCATTGGTATTGTTAAAGGCACACCATTGGGGTTTTTTACTCAAAGAACTGTTTATAAACTTAATTTTTTCTACTGTAAGTCTGATCTATAAATAAAATATTCCCAATTTTTTTTTCTATAGAGAATTTATGATGATAATCTGTCCAAATACTAGATATAGTCATRGAGTTTCAATATATCTAGAGAAAAGCAAAAGTAGAGCAAATATGCATGTATGAATAACATTTCAAGCCTTTTTGTACAAAAGCCTTAACATGTACAAACTCTTCTAGATACCTTATTTTTCTCCGCAGGCAGAAGCCCAAATTAACAATATACCATTTAAAASTTACTCACTGGTTTTTGAACCAGAACAAAAAAATTTTCAGGACATTCATCCATACATGCGTACTGTATTCACTGCTCTGACAGGATCTTAAACAAAATTCTTTATSAAAGATCATTTAAAACATTTTCCTAACTATCGCCTCCATTTCATTGTATTGAGATGAAGGTTTTTTAATTGGTTGATTCTTTATATATGTATACGCATGTGTGTATGTATATATTTACTTTAATTGGAATGTAAAGACACTAGAGGTGAACAGAATCTGAGACCACAGAGCTTGAAAAGCAGAAAAACATAATTGTTTTTATTAAATAAAACATTATTGTGGTTTGGAATATGTCTGACAGATCTTAAAGATTGCTTGAAATAATTTTTGCATTTTGCACATATTATTACACTTAGCAAGCATAGCTAATTGGCATAACTAAAGTACATGAATAACAATGTGGCTTAAAACTACAGAAGAAAAGGAAATTATGTTTATTTCTTATAAATAATTTATTAGCCACTATGTATTATTTATATTACACAAATTTAAGCAATGTATAATACATAAGGATAAATTTACTATATTTGGAGCAAAATTAACTGAGCTGTCTCTCAGGACCTTTATTAATATTGCAAAATTGGTATTATACTCCTGTATAATTGATTTGTAAAGACTATTTTGCATATGTTTTCCTAAATCACATCACTTAAGCTAGAAAATATTACRTATCATGTGCTAGATTGATACTATCATGATAAAGGTGTGTAGTGAAGCATGAGACAAAGTTCCTTAAAATTCTTGAAAATTGGGTTARCTTTACACAAAATATAAAATGCCAATTTTTCTGTGAAAAAACTCATGGCAAGTTATTTAACTATTAAGAAAAAGCACTTTCTTAGCTATCTAACCTCAATAATATGTTTCTAATATGTYCATATGTAATATGTTTCTACAATCTATATATTCTATTCAAATTATATTAATGAAGTGTTAAGGAAATTTCTACAGATATTTGAAATCCTCATATTGGGAAAAAAAACACCCATACTATTATTCATGTATTTCCTGAAGACTTTGTGACAGACGCGCTGATGAGATTTACGTTCTAGGAGTTAGAATATTTTCTAAGAAAAGTAATGGTAGATGTATTGTCTTTGAAAGAGAATTTGAGMTCCGAGTGGTTTCACAGTTGCTTCTATAAGACTAAGAAAGGATGTGAACAATTTCTGTGGTAGAGGAAAATGACTAATCTTTCTTCTATCTATCCTTTAATATTTTAAAATGGTAAGGAATCAATTATTGGAAGCACTTCTATTGAAAGTGAGATGATAATGAAACTTCCCTCTAGCATAAGAGGCAAAATATTTTTCACTAGTAATGGAAACTGTTGATCCTTTAGTCTTCTTTAGTCTCAATATTCATCCAAATCTATATAAACAAATGTTAAAGATGCATTTTGATAAATTTTTGTACATTTCAGTTTGAGAACTCTTTTACTGCAATTCCATATGGTGTAGGAATAAATATTTACAGTTCAGGAATTTTATAGTTTCAGATTAGTTTTCATGTGAAAACTCTTTTTGCTCTGGGAAAAAAGCCTTCTCTGGATTCATGTCAATTTAGTTCCACAGTAACTTTTGGAGCAAAACCTGCCTCCTGTACCACATCAGTCCATCCCATGTAAATGCTAGACATTTTAATCCYCAAAGACTGGGAAAATATACTATTGTTTTCCTCAGATGTGTTAGTTTTATTTAACGCAAACAAATTAAAAAATTTCATGGTCATTTAGAGGTGTAGATATAAAGGACAAAGAAGAAAAAAGACTGCTAGATCATAATCCTAGATCTTGCATTTTACCTCCCTATCAATAAATTCTATCAAAAAAGATATTTTTGTCACACCAGCCACTGCAGTATTTTGCACCAGAATGTGTGTCAGTTATGGAATGGAAGTAGAGTCTCATGGGTTCTTGGCTGCCACAGTGTTAAAGCTTAGTGCCTTTTCTTTAAAYTGAAACTATTAAGGTGCTTTGTGTTCAGTATTGTAACCAGTTGAGGATCTTTAAGTGAGTGAGCATTTTAAAACACCTGTTGTCTACTGGGAAATGATTAAAGCCCTATGATTTCTGCACTTGTTTTTGTTATCTCAAATGTCACAGTGATTGATGGCAAGACATCTTTTCTTCTGTAATGGTTTGGACTTTGTTGCTTGCCTTAGAGCAGATAATGTAGCCACAGCAAAATGTGAAATGACAGATAAATAATTTGTCTTGTTTTCTCTCCCAGGTTGCAGCTAGAATAGCCAGGATACACTTGTTCACCTACCTCAGGATTGCTTTTGATAACATTCTGGTGACTGACACCAGACATGTGCAACACAATCAAAATATTGCAGGAGAAATCTGCATTCTTCCTGGMAATAAAAGGTATTTTGCTGCCTGAATAGTATGGCAGTTAGTTTCTTACTAAGTTTTTCTGTGAATTGCATGAGCAAAACAAGTTAAAAAACTTAAACCAAAGGGGAAAAAAAACCCACACTGAAAAAAAAAAAAAATTAACTTGTTTCTTTGAAACCATCTTATTCAAGAATCTTTATTTACCTAAAACATTCTTGTCTACCAGTAACAGGATTTTTTTTTATAGTTTATGATTTATTTTCTTTTTTCTGAGAAAAAATACCTGAGGTAGCAATGTAGCACTACCTTACTTTATAGCAGACATAAGTGCCCAGATGACAAATGTTAAACCTCTAAGTTTAGTGTAGACAGACACTGACTGCCRGATATTATTAACTTCTTTATTTTCCCAATATCTCTATCAGACCAATACTGACCCCTTAACCTCAGACAGGAAATAGTAAGAACTAGAGAAGAWCATAAGAGGGCTAACAGGAAAAATGAAAGCTTTGATTGGCTTCAGTACAGGGAAAAATTAAATAGACAAGAATGTTTTAGACCAAAAAACACAACTGCAAAGTGATATGTATAAGTGTATAAAATCACATGTTGCATGAATAAACATGAATACAGAACAATTTTTTTTCTTTAAAATAAGGAATGAAGTAACAAAAGTATACTAGTAGGTGTCACATTTGAAACRTATAAAGATGGATGCATAGTTTAACTGTTGAAATTAGTTGCATTATACAAAGACTATGAGTTGCAAAACAATTAGGAAAAAARTGCATAATGTGCACCAAACCCTATAAAACTAATTTAGTGCCAATTTAGACACCTACCTTTGAATTAGTTTGAATACCTCTACAATCAGAAAGAAAAAGATGTCTTCAGGATATAAAAGATATAATTCTGAAACACTCAAATCCCATTGCCTTTTTACCCAGAAGCATCCCATCCCTACTTGGGCTCCTGTAGCTCAGCCCTGTGCTTAGCACGGCCTTCTGCAGATCCTGAATAGATGGATTTTTCTAAAAGAACCTCAAACTTCCCCTGTTACCTTGCAGTTTGTGTGGTGAAATGAACTGTCAATAGGACTACCATCCCTGCCATGCTTGTYCCACCCAAAGGCTGTAGGTACATACTCAGCTGGGGAGGACACTGCTCTGCCCTGCTCTTGCTGCTCCCCAACAGAAGGTTAAAAGAGATAGTAAGAGTATATGTTTTTTTCTTTTCCTTAGGTTTAGATGATGATGTCATACATTGGGAATGTATTTCTTTAACCTCATCAAACACAATTGTTTGGAAATCAGGTGATTTTCCTTGCCAGATGCAGGCCAAGATATCAGTCTAAACAGATTCTTGGTCTAAACTGGTACATTCTTCTGCTCTTCAGTAAGCAGAAACTCCCTGGTATAATAGTCTGTGGTGCCTTCTTCAACAACGTCTACGCCAAATGTAAATAATTTTGTTTCTGTAATATGAGAACTGACATAAGAACGAAGATATTATTAGAGAGAATAATTCATTTTCTGTGCCCATGAAACAAAATATGCTTTGGCCACTTAAAAATAACCTTTTTGAATCCTTTAATTTTACTGCAAAAAGTACATGTTGGTCTGGTCTCAATAGCACCTGGTTTCTTTTCTACTATGAAGAAATGGTAGGGTCTCTATTTAAAAAAAAAAAAACACCAACGCACGGTAAGAAAAATAGTCTGTTCACCAAAATTTCTCCTCCTTTTAATGACCTATTCAGTAATTGCAATTTCTGTATCAATCAATGACATGAAGCTAACTAGCAGGAAGAATTGTCCTTGTGAAATAGACCCATGAAACAGAATACTAAGTGACAAGATGCAGGCAACTTCCAGCTGAGTGGGAGAAGAAGTGTAGATAGGGTGTCAGCCTCTGTAAAGAAAAGAATAAAATCTCRTGTCTTAGATTGATGGGATAAAAGACCTTTTATAACAGAGAAACAAAGTTCTCTATGTAAAACTGAAAGTTACTTATAGACTGTGYGTCAATCAGACCATTCTTCATAGCTGACATTTCCTAAAGGAATTAGGAAAAAAAATTCTAATGTCACAGACAGGGGTTCTAAGAGTAAAACGCTTCTCTTCAGACTTTTCAATCTCAATAGAATTCTGATAGGCTTGACTGATCCTTCTGAACACAGAAGTTTGACTTGGTCACCTACCAACACAGAAAAATCCTTTGATTCATATTATATGACTTTACTTGCAAAACCCATGCTATTGAACAAACACTTCTATGGTTCCATTAAAAGAAATGATCTGAAGAAAGGATTAATGGTCTGGGCAAAAAGAACAAGAAAAAATCCATACTGGWTTGAAACAAAAAAACCCTTGTACAATTAAAGGTACATAAACKCATTTGGATAAATTTCTGCTGGTAAATGAAAGGACGAAATTAGAGATGGCACCTGTATCTCTGTGGCTAGTGAGACAGTTTGTATTCCCAAATTTAATGAATATTTTTGTAGAATTTTATTTACAACTTGTTGAGTATGAGAATGAAATATTGGATTAAGCATGAGACCAAGACTCAGTTTAAGATATATCATTATCTTCCTGGATTATCCAGGATTGTGGAAATATATATAATGCTAGCTAGCTATTACATTATTGCTTGTCTCTGTAGGTATAAAAAAAGGTATTCAGGTACTCTTTTTTGCTAATAATCACAAGAATTGTTGATATAGTTCAACTTTCCACTAAATGGAAATAATCTTGTAAAAAGAAATTTAGTCTCATAGTCTAGGAAAATACAGCACAGACATATTTCTCAAATATTGCAAGTATTCACTAGTGTAAAATAATTACTTAATTAAGAATTAATAAGTATCATAATGGATATACAATTATTAATAATGTGGTCATTTTCCCCTGTAAAATGCATGCCTTCTTGATTCCTATGGGATTTTTTGAATATATTATTTTGATTCAGCCTTCCACATAGCAACTCTTCAGGGAGAAAAATCCTTTGATTTGTGTCTTTTGAATGGCAAATTCAAGTGGGGGAATGCTCAAAATACCCTGTATCTCTCTCTGCATTCCTTAGAGGTCAAAGGGTTTTGCTTCCTTTGGAGAAGATTTGCAACTTCAGAGTAGCTGAAATACTTTCTGTTGACCTCAGGCGTGTATTACATCAAAAGAAAAGATTTAAAAGGACAAAAATATAATAAAAACATGCAACTAAATAAAAAAAACCACTTGGCATACAGAATAAATCTCAGTCTTATYCCTTGTATTTTGTGCTTCTTTAGATTATTGATTCTGTTTTCTAATGTTGTTTTGCCACCTTTTCACCAAGTGGTTTTCTAATATTATTAACTTCCTTTTTTTGACGTTGTAAGACATCTATATGTACAATTCAAATAACGCSAGAACTTTTAGGTTTTCACTTGGTTCCTAAAGAAGCTTTTCTTGTTCATCCTTTCCACAAAGAAAATGTGAGGGCAACAAGTCCTTGAAAAATATTTGCACTGAAAAATTCTCACTTCTGGTATTTCAGACTGCACACGATTGGAACCAGAGTAAACAACTGGCCAAAGTCAAACCCTAACCCCTCTTCTTCCATTCTAAGGTCATTCTGCCACTGCATAAAAGTTCCTATGGGTTTTTTCTGTACGTAAAATTATCTTTCAGATAATTAATGTTTTTTTTAATTTCCCATCCATCCTTAGGTGCAGCTAGACTCTGAGGGTCTTGATGATGATTTTAAAATAGATTCCAGTAAATTGAGATACGCAAGTCTATTGTGCTGCATTTCATAATGTAAACAATAGGGGTTTATACTTAATTTTAATTTATCAATTTAATTGATATTAACAGTTGACAGATACCAGGATCATTGTCACAAAATTAGAAACTTTTCCATTTAAAACATTTGCCTCTGTACATCTCTTATACTATTCTCATAGAAATTTGTTCAGAGAACTTCCAGCATATCTTTGGTGCCATATAGTAGATAAGAATTTTGTCATTTATTTCAACAAAGCCAGATTTTGATCTGTTGTTTTGTTGCTGCCATATTCAAATAGACTCAGGAAGAGTTGCCAAATGCACACAATTACTTCCAATTTCTGCCTCTTTTGTCAGCTGATGTACTTATTACAAGAATAAATGAGTTACTCTGTGAGCTGCGATTTCTAATTCTTCCTGCAGAATTTTTTAAAATGTCCATACTTAAATAAAGATTGCTGATGAAATTTTCAAGCACAGGGAAAGCACTTAGAGAAGCAGGTAAGAACAATATCTGCAATCCTATAATTCATATCTAACATGATTTTTCATCAGTCAGAAAGGGATGGAGGGYAGGCTGATTCCTTTGTATTGTAGTGGACAAGCAATTGTCATCAACTTTAACTTCAATAGAAGCATTGAATACTTAATAGTCGTGTTTGGAAATAATTGAATTCCTATCATTCATAATTTGGCTTTRCATCACAATAAGAAAAAAGTAATATTTTTTATGAAACAGAATTTATTTTTTCTAAGGAAAATTTCATTTYTTCTGTTAATAAATCATCACTGGGAAAAGGAACATGGAGTCACAGATGAAAATAATGGTCCTACAACTAATAAATGTAAAACAAGAAGAAACAAGAAGGCAACGTAAAAGATAAGTAGAGAAAATTATGAATTGTCAAAAAAAAGGATAACAGGTAGTTAAAAATGCACAATTGAAATCAGCTCAAGAGACAGCCATATATATACAATATAGATTTATAAAATTTATTCCAAATTGTGATGCATATAGATGAGTAACTCAGAGCACCATTCTTGGAAAGGTGTGAGATGTGCTCCTTGTCCTTTAAGAAGGTAGACCTACTAATTAAGAGGATTTCTAACCTCATTTGTTTGAGCTAGCACTGTATGAATCTTTTTCCTTGTCTCATCCATCTGACTGAAGACAGCATCCTGAAATTCAGCTAATGAGGAATGAAAATAATACTCTGGAAGTATAAGTTCCATATTTTCCTAATCAGGAAACGTACATTGAAATGTCATACAATGCAAAATACAGTACTTTAAAAACCCTACATAAATTTCAGTAAGGACAAAACTRTCTAATATAGCTTTTAATATTTTACATCAGATTCTATATATTACAATTTTTATTTGGGATGTTTTATAGAAAACATATCAAATTTATGACAAGTATCAGGAACAATATTGATAGGGTCTGTCAAGTGTATTTGTGAAGCTGAATAATAGTAAACCAGAAGAAAATGTATTCTAATAGGTAAGATGCTCTACTTACCCATAATGAAAACCTCCCCTTGTATTAACCAATACTTATTTCTTTCTATGATTTAATTTGATTGTATCTAACAAAAGTATTTGGCATTATTTTAGGTTTAATGRAGATTTTCAAGAGAAGAACTGAAAAATTCTGCCTGTAAAGGTGTTCTCTAGAAGTAGTCTATATTCTTGACATTAGGAGGATCCAGAATATTTAGATATAAATCTGGTAAMAAATAGCTAAATCACACACATTGAACTTCCTTCAAAATCACAKAAATTTGCACTGAGTTTCATTCAAAAATCAAAAAATTCATGAATAATGTCAAATACAGGARCTAACGAGCTGGAACTGTACTGGAACTGTTTGACCTGAAAAAGATATTGTTATGCAGAACAAGGAAATATTTGCTTTCCAAATGAAAAAGTATTAAATATATTATGAAGACAAAATACTTAACAATAGATCTATTTTATTACTTCAACTTAATTTTCCTATAAATAGCATTAAAGCAGTATTTGATTTTTTTTAATCCATATAATATAATTAAGACTGAACTAATAACTAATGACAGATGTGTGAGTTGGCAATGACATATGCCTGCAACGAGAAACCAATGAGCTCAAATAGTGGTTGAAATGAATGCATAACAAAATTATTCYTTCACCACTCAAGGGTACAGAAGCTACATGTGTTTGCACAGAAGTCTAATGAGCAGTGAAAATTTTAACATATTGTGAATTCACAGCACTAAAGCATTGATTTATAAAGGCAATAAAACAGACACCAAAAAAAGTGCTATTGTTTGCTAATTCTTTTTTTATGGTTACCAACAAATTCAGAACCGAGTGCAAGTGAACATGCTGTTCCTTCCATTAGAAGAGTAAAGTTCAGCTAATGTCTCACAGGACTCCCTGACCTGAGGGAAGAAGTTGTTATCTCAGTTAATTGAATTATTTGGTGGGAATCCAACTAATTAGTCTTCTATTTCCTCACCAAAAGAAAAACAGCTCTTCTATCAGTGGTTGAGAAATCAGGGGCAATGGAGGTGAAAGGATGGGACACATAAAAGTGGTAGAATAATCTGAAAGTCTTCATCTTTCCCTCAAAAAGCCAAATCAACCAAACAAAAAAACCCACACTAAAACAAAACAAAATACAAACCAAAGCAAACAAAAAACCAAAACMAAAACMAACAAAACCCACCAACACTGAACAAATCACAAAGCCCTGAGTAATGCGAGTGCTCCCAGTTAATTGAAATTTGCAGCTTGTTTTAACAATCAAATACAGACCWGCAAACGATAGTATATCCAAAATCATAACTTTGGTTCAAAAGTCTAGTACCATTGATAACCTAGGAAGGATGTTGCACACAACTGTCAAGTTAGATTCCTTCATGGATAATTGGGAAGGCTCTTTGTGCTATCATTTGCATATACATGAAATGTCATCAATAAAATAGAGACTGATTGTCTTGGAATAGAGTGTGCTGAATGAAAGAGGATCCTGTGCAGAGGGATCTGACTATCAGTCCACTTAACAGAAGCTTAGCATGCTGAAGAACATCTTGCATTGTTTGGATTCAATCCATCATTAAACACAAATGAGAGGAAGACTGAGATACACAAATGTGCAAATGCCACATGGATGGATATATTAASGAATCTGTAACCATCTGGACTCAATATGGAACCTAAAATATGCCCATTTATCAAATTATAATTCCCATGCAACGCATCACATCAGTATTTCAGAGCTTATTAAAAGCAAATGGTTTGGAATTTATTAAACTGAGTTCAGAAGCAATTTGTATACTTCTGTTGTGCAGCACATATTCTTCAGAGTTTATTTTATTCTCTACTAGAAATATGCAACAATGAATGCCCTGGTCCYGCAGTCTTTTACATGTGTTTTAATSGATTCAGGCATTAGTCTTAATAATTTTCATAGGATTATTCGATCAATGAAATAAAACTTGTGCATGAATATTTACAACACAAGTTTGAGAAAGAAGCATTTTAACACGGAACTCTGTCAGAAAGGTTAAGTCTCAAGGGACACTGAGATATCAGAGGCCAGCCCAGAAGTTGTCAGTGACTGTTTGACTTTTAAGACAGGTAACATAAWGAGATAACATTGCCTAACCTCTGAAACTAGGGGATTGGAATGAGCCATCTATGCACCTAATCCCCGTGTCTCCACCTCCTCATTGTGKTTGATTTTACAGGTTTAAATTAGTCTTATTTAAACTAACTGAATTAATTAATTGATTTGATTATGTTCAAAATATAATTTCATCATAATTTGTGCTTTACCAAATAGGTAAACCCAGTCTACACAAAAGTGTATTCTGTAATGGAAGCGTGGCATCACACTTGCAATAAAAGTTTTGTTATATAACATGAGCCTGTTGGACAAATGTCTAAAACTACACTTTGAAAGGAGAGTTACATAAGGAAAAATAAAGTTTGAGAAGAAGAATGTGAAAACCTTTAAGTGTTTATAAAGTACTAAAATTGAAATATTTCTAGCAATCTGTATATCAGAGTTCCATACAGATCAATTTCTGTATCATAATTAGATGTAGAAATATGAATGTCAAAGTACACACCCAATAAAGTTGAAAAAATTAAAATAATTTTTTAAAAATTTTTTTAGGCAATGAGGATCTCAGACATTTTCACATAGTTTAAAAAGGTGAAGTGAAGGGTATCAGAGAAGTTGAAACTACTTGGATAGTTGTTTAAAGTAAAAGATTAACAACAATAAAAAAAGAGGACACTGTGTAAAAACTTCCTAGAAGTAAAAGGACATCTAATGACAGTGACAATGTATAAGTCATAGTCTCATCTACACAGTAATGATGTAAGGATGAAACTCATTCCARAAGTGTTAAYGGCWGGGAGGMAYGGTCAGCTGTTATTCTCAAGCAACYTTTGATTCCTGTGAAAACAYATATTCCTCTCATTACAGGACTGTAAAGAAACACACATTAGATGGATTTTCTTCTGTGGGGCTTAATATTGAAAGAGATTTTCATTACAATTTTGAACAAGGCTACAATTTTTCTCTAGTAATACAAAACCCTCGGTGCCAGTGAAGTACAGTACTTAGAGAGTATCTTTTGACCGACAGCTTTTAAACCAACAGTAAATTGCCCAAGGAACTACTAAGACATCAAGCCTCATTGGAATGCATCAAGTTTCATTATTAAGAATGCCAGCTAGGAACTCCAAAGGGTTACCTTGTTCTTAATGTTTAATAAGAATAAGAAAGCACTAGTACTATTACACAAACTAATTTTTCTGAGTTCATTTAATTATTTTTCTTTTTCAGATTCTCAGCTCCATTGCTCCCTTCTCCTTTAGAAAGTTTTTCATGTTTTTAATCACTGTAAGCAGTAGTAATAATTCCCTAGTTGAAGAAGTAGCTGGGCAAGTGATTTAGATGAATATTTTCTCTGCAWAATCAAATAGCTGGCAATAAAATGGAGCATATTTTACTCCCAAATACAACAATATGAACCAAAGTTAAGCCCTTGCACTTAAATTATCATTGGTCACCTGTCACTAGTGGGGTTTTGCAGGACTCCATCCTCAGCCCTGTGCTCTTCAACACCTTYGTAAATGATCTGGACAAAGGACTGGAAGACATACCAAGCAAGTTTTCTGATAATACTAAATTAGGAGTAGCTGTYGACTGCCTTGAAAGCAGAAAGGTCCAGTAGGGAGACCTTGACAAATTAGAGGTCTGGGCAATCAGCAACTATACAATGATTAACAAAGTGCCAGATCCTGTATCTACAATGGGGCCTTCCTGGGTGTCCGTATAGACTGGGGGATGATATGCTGGAAAGCAGTGCTCTGAAAAGGGAGGGCATCGTTGATGGCAAATTGAATGTATCCYGGCAGCCAGGAGGGCCAGCTGTGTCCTGTGCACCAGGAACAGCACTGCCTGCTGGGCAAGAAGGCAGATTGTYCTGCTCTGCTCTGGCCACCTCACCTCAAGTGCTGGGGACACTTTTGAGCCCTAAAATGTAAGAAAGGTATAAMGTTATTAGAGTGCATTCAAAAGAGGGCTATGAAGATAGTGAAGGATCTTGAGGGMAAACCATACAAAGAGCACCTGGTTTGTTTAGCCTGGAGGAGACTGATGCTAGATCCAATCACAGTCTACAGCTTCCTCACAGAGGGAGGTGGAGGGGCAGACACTGATTTATTTTCTATCATGACCAGTGACAAGACCTGAGGGAACTGAATGAAGTTCTGTCAGGGGAWGTTTAGACTGGATATTAGGAAAACGTTCTTCACCCAGAGGGTGGCTGAGCACTGGAACAGGTTCTCCAGGGAAGTGGCCATAGCACCAATCTTGACTATCAAGAACCATTTGTGAAATGCGCCCGGGCACACACTGTGATTTTTGGAGTTGTCCTGTGCTGAGCCAAGAACAGGACTTGATGATCCTTGTGGTTCCCTTTCAGTTCAGGGTATTCTATGATCCTATGAGACTATGGCTTTTTTATATCAGGCCATGAACAACTAAGAACATATTTTGAGCATTTATTTTATTAAGTCTATCTCTAGTAATTCATACTTTTTGTGAAAGTCAAATAATTAATTTAAGTTCTAYAGAGAGGCACAGAGAAACATACTCAGGTAGGAATGAGATCCAATACACTAAGAAAGGAATTGACAGATCTACTCTTAAGGAAACAAGAGTGGAAGCGAAAACATCAGTCTCAGGAAGAGGGAGCAGTAGTGTAACTCTGAGCTTTTTAGCCCTACAAGACACACAACCCTTTTCCAGATTTCAGTYAACTAACTTTCTTCTTTCAAAATTGATGGACATATCTTATGAACTCAGTCCACAAAGGAGKGGGTATAATTTTCTTCCTGATCCTCTCATATCCTTTTTCATCAGTTCCTTTGCATTTCAGTGATTACACTGCTTGTCTAAAGAGACAGGTTCAATTACCTTTATCTCAGAGGATCAGGATCTGTTTCTTCCATTATAATGGCCTATCCATAAAGTTATTTGTATTTTGGAAAAACCTAAAAAATCCTTTTTTTTTTAGAAATCACTTTATTTTTTATAGAATAGATAAATAATTAATTGACTCCTAAAGAAAAAGAAGAAATGAGATTTTATACCTCTGGAAGGGACATCCACTAGTGGGTAGAGGTGTGTCTCTCCTCATTTTCTTTATTTCACCAATACAGAATATTTTGTATTCAGTATATACTTACCTTTATTGTCTTCCATAAATTCAATTTATGAGCTCAACCACATTTTCCAAATGTGCAAATAATATACCATTGACAATTTGTGATTGAAATGTGTTTCTTCCATATTTTTTCCTTTTTTCCTACAGTAAATATTCTGTGATACAACTCTAAGGACCAAATTATCATATCAAAGAAAACCACTGTGGCAAAAGGCACTGACAGGTATCRTTTTCAACTGCATAGGAGAAGTCGACTTTAAAGCACACCCTCATCCCAAATCACTTTTTTCCATCAGGGATTTGAAAATTCACATTATAGAGCAATGTAGAAAACTTGACAGAATTTCTGAAGATACAAGAGATTTTTAGTTTGATGACCAGACTGTTCAGAAATAATACATTGTTTGTTCTCTCTAAAAGAAACACTTTTCAGGTATTGACTTAATCTGGGAAAAAAGTAATMTCCAAAATTGATTTGGCAAGGCTGTCTCTTGACACAGATAAGAAAATGACAGAGGTACTCTCAAGTCTGTGATACAGAAAGGAGTATAATTATGAAATGCCTATAGACTAATCCAATCTGTTCAATAGCTCTTTTGCCAAAAATTACCYTTTTTTCTTCTTTTTTATTGTAAAAGATGCAACACATTCATTAAATGCCATAGGCCACTGGGAAATTTTGAGGGACACAGTGAATACTTTGTAGAAATTTCATGGCATCTTCCTCTGCTTGCTCAGTGACTTCTTATTCTCTTCATTAGCTTTTTATTCTCTTAAAATTTTGGGTACTTTTATGTCCTCTTTGCTACACTCTTGCTTGGTACTGTCATGGCTAGCAACATGGGGAAGACATTGAACTGAATTTGTGCAGCCTCAGGACTTGGGCTTCTCAAGYTTGTTTTCTCTTAGCTTTTC
The DNA here is from genome assembly GCA_003546035.1 of Mixornis gularis. Classification (NCBI taxonomy): domain Eukaryota; kingdom Metazoa; phylum Chordata; class Aves; order Passeriformes; family Timaliidae; genus Mixornis; species Mixornis gularis. Next base: position 6,398,019 of record QVAJ01000015.1, on the reverse strand, counting down.
TTGACCTACCTTGGTGACTTGGTTTACAAGTAAGAGCAATTTTTGTAGCTAACTGGCTAATTTGTTTATCTTTGCAATTAGTATGCTTTTAAAAATTTATAGGGAAAAATAGACCTGGTGTGACAGCACAGGCTTGGAGAAATGGAGACAGAGAATGGTCCTGGAGGAGCACAGCCTCATAAGGACAGGAGATGAAACACAGGCCCTGGAATGAGAGACTCACAGCTATTAACAAATCAGCAGGTGTCAGTTAAAGAATAGCAAGCATAGAGAAATGGTTCTTAGCTAACACAAGTAAAAGCCACAATATAAAGCAAAACTGGGTGCAATGGGAAGCTGTAGACCAACACAAGGTGTAAAAGGATGTCAGCAGGCCTGTAAAAATGAGCATGAGTAAATAAAGGAGGAAGAAATTATCTACTATATATACTAAGATTATATTATCTCCAGTGAAGAACACCAAAGGCTGAAACCCAACCATAACATCCCTAGCACCATGGGAATGAAAGCACCAGCCTTAAGACAAGGAAACAGAAGGTGAAGAGCAAGCCCAACACCAAGCAATAGAGTCAAAGCTAGGAAGTGCACACACAACTGTTGTAGTTGAAACAACCACTGCACTCAAAGCACCTCATTAAAAACCTCAGGGGGCTTCAAGCATCAGCACCATGGTATCTAGAAGTCTTTCRTACCTTTTCTATGTAGCAATCCTATGGGCAGCTCCCCACAGCTCTGGCTCTTTCTCTCCTCCGTCTCTCTTCTTTCTGCAGCTCCAGCTCACTAATTCCTGTCCCTGGCACGGCCACCTAACCCTGTCTGTCCCTTGTCCAACCTCCTATCCCTTCCTCTCACAGGACAACCAACAGACTCCAACTGACTCTCTACCAACTAACTCACTCTTTTATCACACCCAGCTGTGAGGGCAAGGCTGTTCCCACTCTCTGGTAATTAACACAGCTGCAACATATCAGAGGCAGGATTTCCTTTAGTAGTATCTCTATCTGTCTTACCACATAAAACAGTTCTACCTCTGTTAGTACTGAAAGATTTTCTGCATATAATATTGTTTCTTTCCTGCTGTCATAATTTAGGAATGGCACTCTCCCATTTAGTGCTCCCACTGAGACTCTAAACCATGTGCCACTTGCTCACTTTCCCCCCACCTTCATCCCCACTGCATTGGGATGGAGGGAAGTGGAGGCAAAAAAGGTAAAGATCACAGGTCAAGGTAAAAAACAATTTACTGGAAACAGCAATGAGACAAGAAAACAAACAGTAACAGGAACAATACTAACGACAGAGTCTACAAGAGGCAAATCATTCCCACAGAAATCCCCCAAGAACAGACAATACCTGACCTTTCCTTCAGCCACRCTACACCAGCCTGGAAGCCAGCTCTTCCTGCATCCTTAAAAAATTATGTGAGCATGTATAGAATAACCTCTGGATCCTAGCCATGGCCCTCCTGACTACTGCAAAAATTAACCCTGTCCTGGCCAGAACCAGAACACCTGCAATCATTAGATCCAGACTAAGCTGGTGACACTGCTAAGATTTCAATTATACTATCAATAAATTCCTGGCTTTAAATACATATGCTTTTATTCTTCCTTAAAACTATGAGTTTGGATGTTTTGGATGTAGACATAGGTAAGGGAACATAATTTATTACAGTCATTGCCAGACATGTAGGGTTTTGACTCCCCTGAACTGGAAGAAGATATGCATGAAGAGACTGCATTGACTCAAACCTGCAGTGAATTTCTCCTACAGGACATGTTTAAATTAATTCTGTTGGAATTTTTTTTAATGAACTATTCATAAAATGTTATGAACAACTTTCATAATTGCCTAGAATTTCTGTTGAAGAAATGTACATCAGTAGATTCAAAACACTGCATGGACTTTCCCGGTCTGTTAATATCTGTAAGAATTATTGCCTAGAGTGCTACTGAAAAGAAAGAGAAGCTAGATAGAGGATGTAAAAACCTGTCTACAGGGTGATGAAGAATTTATATTATTATTCTGTATTTTTCTTTGTCYTTTTGCTTTTTGTATATGTTTGTCTTCCTGTGGTTTTTTTGCAATAAATGCTGTAGCAATAAAAACCAGATGATGCACATGAGGGTTCAGTCCAATAAAATTGTGAAGAGATCGTACTTTTTTCTATTCATTTCTGTTTCCTACTAAAAGAAACGAGGTATTAATGTCAAAATAAATGCTATTCCATTTAATAGACTAAAAGTCAAAACACATCTCTACATTTTAGCATACTGGCTGTTAGTACAAAGTATTAAGATAAGAGTAATCAGAATAATTATCAAAATCTTTATGGTGTTTCCTGAGGCRCTGGCATCCAATAAGATTTAGGTTGCTACCCACTCTACTTACCTACCTACTCTATGGCAATAATAGACAAATGAAAGTCTGATCAAGACTGCATTGAAATAATTATTTTAGGTAAATGTTTAAATGTTTTCAGGGTAAAGTACAGTTTGTTGAAATTGCACATGTTTACATGTGCAATRAGACATAACTCATAAGTACTGATCTTCCTCTGAAACTCTGTAGACTGATAAGCAGAGTTCCATTATAGATATTTGGAGAAGTAAAGTGATCATTGCATTCTGATCTCTCTTTCTCTCTCTTTCTCTCTTTCTTTCTCCCCCTCCCACCCCACCCCTTTCCCATTTGTATTCTKTGATACCTCAGACATTAAGGCAAAACAAAAGACAGTATTATACTGCTTACTGTCTAACTGATGGTCAACAAGCTAGATCTTCTTTCCAGCAGARAATAAAATTTCCAACATTTTTTTCTATAGCTTTTTAAGGACCAAACCCTTGCACCTGAACATTAACATTCACACTTACATGTGAAGATAAATGTATTTTTTAGCACCACACTTAGGGATCCCTAAAAGTTACCCTGTTGCAATGTCAACCTAAAACTTAATAGCATTAAATTAGACATTGCAGTTGGTTCATCTTAGTTCCAGTTTTCATCAGATTATGAAAACAAATCCAAAATGACTCAAACCARAGAAGTAGAGACTGTATTCTCTTTCTTGATTTTGACATTTAGAAAAAAGGTCTGATTGCAGATATTCTCATACCTGACATCACATTTAAATATCTGGTTCACACAGCCAGGAAAGGCATAGTGGAACTCTATTTGAAGGCCATGTTAGAAACACGTTTAAAAACATGTTTACAGGGGTCTTTCAGTGCTACCCAAAACTTTAAAAGATTTTTTTTACATCTGATTCCTGAGAAAATCGAATTATTAATATTATCATAATATATTTAGCTGAATATACTTTAAAAAAAAAAACCAAACAAATTTATTGTTGGATAAAATTTAAAAAAAATATATATTTTAATCCATGTTTCCAAAATGTGTTTTCAAATGTATGTTTCCTCAWGGGACATGAACAGTAGCAGAGAAGATTCCAAGAGGGAACTCCAATGTTCTTCACAGCTTAATTTTTTACYGTAAAAATAAAGGCAAACCCAAAGTGTTGTGGTGTGTTTTTAGAAGGATGGTGTGCTTCCAAAWGGAGCTCTTGAAATTCAAATGATAAAGTGCTACCTAGAGAGACATTTGCCTGAGAATGTAAAGGACCAGATGCCACAGTTCTGATCCATAAAATGTCTCTATTATTTCATGTGAAGCAGAAAGTGAGAAAGAGATGTTACAGTTTAGCATTATTAACTATTTCACTCATTTTCAAAACATAAAATAAAGCAAAAGGCTTCTACAATGTCTTGGAAAGATTATTTCTCACAGTGTTTGTTTTGGTGGGGAGGAGGCATGTAAAAGTAGTGGAAGAATATGTGAACACGTACAAATTAAGATATAAAAGCTTGAAACACAGAAAGATGGGGTTGCCCTGAGGGCTTTATAGCTCCCCCTGACTGTAAGCAGAGATAACAATACTTACATTTATGGGAAAACTTTAAGATATGTAGATGGATTTCAACAAGAGTGAGGTATAAGAGGAAATAATAATTGACTAAATATCTTTCTACCCTAATAATGATGGAAATATTTGGAACAAATATAAAAACTTTTTAAACTGTATAAATTCAAATAAAAGCAATGAAAACCCCACATGCTTTTCAATTAAAAATATGAACATATTAATAAGCCATGTAATTAACAGCTGAGCAGTGATTAGCGCTAGCTGTGGGCTTTCTGTAGAGAGAAAACTTTTGCTGTTTGTGCTATTAAMCACAGACACCAACAAATAGCTGTGCTATTCTCTTGCAATGCAAATACTGTAAAAGTGATAGAGATAACTGAGCTGCCAACCAAAGAGCCAAGATGCTTAACTTACAAGTTAAATTTTCAAATACAGGTGCATTTGCATAATTAATTACTTCATTATAAAGATGATGTCTTCATCCATTTCTGTCAAATATCCTGGAATTCAAAACTGACCATTTTGCCAGTTGTACAGTATTTGTTTCATCTACTTAACTGGATTTACTTGTTTCCTTCAGACTCACTATTCCTTATTTTATGCACTGGAAACAAATATTAGATCTGCAACACAAAGAATATTGATTCCTAGTTTTAAAGAAAATGAAGAACAATTTCAGGCTAACAATGCAGACAGAATTGGAGGTAGCCTGTTATAGGTAACTAAAACCAGGATGGAGAGGCAGATGAAGAATTCTGTAGGTGGCTGGCTGACATTTCATGATCAGATCTTGTTCTTGTGAGAGGCTTTAACCTGCCAGATGCCTGATGGCCTGTCCACACACCAGAGAGCAGACAGTCCAAGAGGTTCCTGAAATGTGTGGAAGATAACTTCCTGGAAGACAACTGCTGCTGAGAGAGCTTACCAGGGGCAGTGCCCAGCTAGACTTGCTGTTTATGAATAGAAAAAGGCTGGTGGAAGATGTTGTGGTGASATGCCAACTTGGGTACAGTGACCAAGAAATGACAGGTTTTGATTCTTGATGGAGTAAGGAAGGGAGTCAATGAAACCTTTACTTTTACCTTGGGCTTTTGGAGGACACACTTTGGCTTGTTCAGGAGAATCCCTTGGGAAACTGTACTTAATAAAAAAGGAGTCTAGGAAATCTGGGCAGAATTTAAGAAGAAAATCTTAAAGGAATATACCTTCCTTATGTGTCAAAAGACAAGCTGTCAGGGAAGAGCACCAAGCYGGTTGAACAGGGAGGTTTTGCTAGAAGTCAGGGGAAAAAAAGAGTTTATGACCTTTTCAAAAAGAGCCAGTCAACTCAGGAATAGTACAAATATGTTGGTAGGTCCTGTAGAGAAAAAATTAAAAAGGCAAAAGCACAACTAGAATTCTATCTTGGCACTAGTATAAAAGATGATAAAATGTGTTTTTATGAATACATTAACAACAAAAAGAAGGCCAAGGAAAATCCTCATCCTGTATTTGACTTGGGGAAGCATTGTAAYCAGGGATGTTGAAAAGACTTAGGAACTTCATGCCTTCTTTGCCTTAGTCTTTTACAGAAAGACCAGCTATCCTCAGGGCAACCAGCTGCCCGAGCTAGTAAACAGGAGAGAGAAAAGAACAGACCCACTGCAACCCAGGTGAAAGTAGTTAATGACCTGCTGTGTCTTCAGACACTCACAAGTCTATGGGGCCAAATGGGAATCACTTGAGGCTACTGAGGTGGAAGAGTTGCCACAATTCATTACTTCTCACACAGCACCTACAGGACAACCAGGGGATCAGGCCCAGCCATCATGGATTTAGGAAAACCAGACCAATCTGATATTCTTCTATGACCAGGTGACCCACCTATTTCCAGACGACACMAAATTGGGGAGAATTGTTGATCTGCTGAGGATAGGAGGGCTCTACAGAAGGACCTGGAGAGGCTGCATTGATGGGCCAAGGCAAGTTGTTGGTTCAGTAATGTAAAATGCTGTGTCTTGCACTTCAGCCACAACAACCCCTGCAGGGTTACAGGCTGGGCAAAGAGTGGCTGGAAAGGGGCCTAGCAGGAATCACTGATCAACAGCCACCTCAGCATGAGCCACCATACGCCCAGGTAGCCAAGAAGGACAGTGCTAGCTTGTATCAGCGATAGCTGTCAGCAGGACTAGGGAAATTACTGTGTCTCTGTACTTGACTCTAGTGAGGCCACACCACAAGTCCTGTATACAGTTCTGGGCCCCTCACTACWACAACAACAGTGAGTGTCTTAAGCRTGTCCCCAGTAGGGCAACAAGGCTGGTGAGGGGTCTAGAGAGTAAGTCATATGAGGAGTGGYTGAGGGAACTAGGGGTGTTTAGCCTGGAGAAAAGGAGGCTCAAGGGAAACCTTATCACTCTTTACAAGTGCTTGAAAGGAGGTTGTAGCCAGGTGAGAGTTGGCCTCTTCTCTCAGGCAACTAGTGATGGGACAAGAGGAAATTACCTCAGGCTTCACCAGGAGAGGTTCAGATTGAATAGCAGGAAGAATTTCTTCACTGAAAGGGTGGTCAAGCATTGAAAAAAGCTGTCCAAAGAAGTGGTGGAGTCACCATCATTGAAAGTGTTCAAGAAAATTGAATGTGGCACTCAAACCATCATGTTTAGTTGACAAGTTGGTGTTTGATCAAAGTTTGGACTCAATGATCTTAGAGTTTCATTCCAATGTTAATGATTCTATGATTCTTTGACTGAGAGAARCTTTATCAAACCATGCAGACAGAAAAGAGACATTTCTAAATAAACACTGTACAGAAAACGCTCAGTTGATACTGAAAAGTCTGTAACATATGGAAATAAAGTAGAATTTTTTTTTCTAAATTTATCTGTCGTGTAGTTCTCTACATGAAAACACTGTCACTATGCTCCAATTATAATCTCTGGAGAGTTAATCAATAGAGTTTGTGCAGTTTTTGATGCAATTTATTGGATTAAATGCAGGGATCTATAATAAAATTACATGAATTACTGGTATTTTCCTTTGATTTTAATTAGTAGATTTCCAGGAACTGTAAAAGAAAAGGCATTGAGGCTCATTGCATTTGTCTATCGTTAGATAAAATGAAACTTTCCTGAGGATGGATAGATAGATAGATAGATAGATAGATAGATAGATAGATAGATAGATAGATAGATAGATAAACACACAAATATAAAAATTACACGTCTATACAAAAGAAAGTTCAAGAACAGTGTGAACTGGCATAGCAATCTCTAGGCTGGCTTACTCCGAGAAATACGTAAAACAAAAAGTCATCATGGTACACATTTCAATAGAGTGTAGCAAGCAGAATACATTCCTAGGATTACTGGTTAGCTTGTATAAAATTTATTTTTACCTTCATTAATCAATATGTGAAAKTTAGGATGAATATATCTGTCCCAAATGCATGTCTTCATGTCAACTCCCATTTTAGCATGTTTAGCATGCTGGGGATTTTTCTTAATGCCTTTTTAAGGTAGAGAAATACCCAYTGAAGCAATAGCTTCATGAATCCGAGGGTGTGTTTTTTCTACCATTTTGACATGGTGTTTAGGTGCTAAAATGACGATACAAAACCATGTTGAATATTCTTAATTAAATCTCAAATTTGTTCTTGTACTGTACAAAGTCAATGCAGTTGAAGGGGTTTTTTAATAAAAGTGAAATAATTAATGGAAGAACTAATAATGGGTTGACCTTTTTCACATGTTCAGAAAGTAATTGGGCAGATAGAAAAGCTCGTGACTTTTTAAAAAATTGATTTCATTACTTTTATTRTATTTAGAAAACAACACATGTTGTGGTCTTTTCATTTACCTCTGGGTAATCAGGCGTTAGTATYACTGGCCTCAAGCTTTTGCTCTTAATCATATGATCAGGCTTTTAAAAGTGTAAATTGATCTTYCTATACACTGAAATTATCTCAGAATCTAAATCTTGAGGACATGCACTAGCTTCAAGAKGAAGAAAAATGTGTGGTTGGAAATAAAGCTCTGGAGTTCAAATCTATGGGATTTCAGTGGCTTAACCTGACTGCTTTAACCTACTAATGTGTGAACTGACACAGGCTCTGAAGTCTCAGAGTTCTTCAGAAACCTAAAGTGTGCTGTGCTGAACATTTCAGTGAGCAGAATTTGGCAATCTCTTCCTAGAACTGGTGTTCACAAATCTTGGACTCCATAGGCATTAAGATRCCTATGTAGAAAATTCAGAACAGCATGATAAAGATGATCAGAACATGGCCAGTTTGGAACAGCGTTGGGGGAGAGGGCTATTTGGAAACAAGAGGGTGGCGGGTTCACTGTTTAAGGTAGATGGTTTCACTTTAATACTGAATTTAYTTCTTTCACATATTTTGACATTGCRTAGTATTTTCATTTAAAAGAGTGATYCTGCAGTGTACTGAAATCACACTGAAGTAAAAATTACACTTGGCAGAGCATACCAGTTCAGATACAAATGTGATTCTTAGTACAGATCTCTATAATATGCTCACTGTCATGATGCTGAATGTCCCCTGTCTCAAGGAAGAAATACATGGCTTGAAGCAAGCACAAGCCTATTGCTCTCTTCCATTTCTGTTTATTGTTTTTTATTGAAACAATTTAGAATAAAAAAATTACACAACCAGGTGTTCCCATCAACTAATGTAGTTATCCATATATAGAAAAGAACACCTTGTAGTTCCCTTTGTGTTAGTCTGTTTTTCTTTGCAGCAGGAATAGTCCGTCCTTTTATTCTTCCCTAAGCTTCATAAGCATGCTGCCCTTACCCATCATCTCTGAATTTTCTCTCATTGTAGTTGATTGGTCACAAATAGCCATAGAGGCCAATGGAGACAGATGAAATTAATGAATCACTGGTTTTCCTTTTTTATGGATTGTGGYACCAGTCTGCAATCTCTATTATATAATATTTTTCTAAAGTAGTAAGTCATTATATTAGTGCTTTGAATACTATAGAATATATTTTGATGAAAGCCATATGACTTGCAAAAGAGGAGGCGCTTAAGCAGCTAAGTGATTTTTCTTCAGACATGCTGTTTGAGTAAAATACCTACAGACAGGCTGGAGCATGCTTTTGCACTTTAATCACTTAGTGAATGTCAGTCTTACTGGCTTTTCTGAGAATGTCACAAATTAGCAGGTTTCTAAGTCAGCCAGACACATGAAATTAAACATCTGAATCTGCAAGTCGTCTACCAATTCTGGAAAGGTTAGTGAGCTCTGATATTAGCCTTTTTCGGAACATGAATCTCAAGAAGATAGTGTTTGAAACAGAGTAAACTCAGATTTTTTAAGTAATATAACTAAAAAAGGGTCTTAAACTTATAACTAAAAAACTTGTAACTAAAAAAGGGTCTTCCTTTCCCCCTCTGTTTTCTTGGGGTAATCCCATTTCACTCCAGCAAACTTCAGCGATTAGTAGTGCCTAGGAACACCAGTTTGCTTCCTGCCTTTAGAGGTTTCCTGTCTCTCTGTGAAGTGAAATGGGGAGTTATATTCATTGCATGGAGAATTTTACTAATACAGATAATTTGAACAGTAAAAATATAAATTAGAAACTAATTTAATTTCCATGTATGCAATTAGGAGTACTCACCACACTTTTTAAACTTCTTTAGTATATACCATACAAAATTTAGTTTTTAAAACAGAACATATGTAACTGTCATCTAAAATTTATTTCTGTGAAAAAGGGAGTTATTATTAATCCAACAGAGATCAAAACAGGCTTCTCAATTGACTTTTCAACATATGTGCCTACTGGTTTCCACTCCCAGCTYCTCCAAGAAACATCATAGTTTGGTATATGTATTTAGGAATCATATAATGATGCTATTCTGATTAWAAGCTTTATTTCAAAATTATCATTTCAAGTAACTTAGTAAATAATAGCCATTATTCATTTAGCAGATGAGGAAATACTACTAGAACAATACTTTTGTGTAAAAAATAATGCTTATTGAAATAAATTATAAAGAAATATACAGGACAGGAAAATAATAAGTTGCAGATTTACTCCTTTTTTCCCTGTCCTTTTTTAAAGCACTATCACTTACCAGAAAGATTCATCAAAAAGAATTAAGGATTTTTTTCACTCATTCCTCCCCCCAAAAAAGGAAAGCTGTTTTTTCCTCACCAGTCCTAGAACATTCATGCATTGCACAGAAGATTTGCAAGCTTAAAATGGGAYTCCCTACTCAAACAGGAACTCAACCAAGTTGGATGGTACTGAAATGTCAAAAGGCACAAATGACTGGCTCACAGAGATAAGCACTCATAGGTGGCCAGCTGCACCTGTTTGTTCATTTTGGATTCGCAGKGGGCTAATTGTCTAATATTTTGCTAAGGAATCAAGAAACTTATTTTAAATTTTTTACTCTGTCTGATGCTGTGCAGGATTTTACTGCAGACTTAGTGCTGTTATTTTCCATGTAGAGTACCCCTCCCAGGGTATTTTTTCAGTGTTTCTTTTACTAGCATAAATAATTAAAAACTTACAGTACAAGAAAAAAATTATTCATCATCTCACTGCTTAGGGAACCTATAGGAAATGTGAGTCTTTCCTTCAGTAACTTTTGTAATATCATGTATGCATGCATTTTTCTTCTCCCAAAGTCCCACAGTATCTTTGTGACTAAAGCTAAGCAGTCTTCAGGCATTTTATTTTCAGAATTCATTTTAGTCATATTTTAGCTTTAGGAAGAATTTTACCCTCCTTATTAGATTACCCTTGTGGAGGAAAGGTATTTCAATTTTTGTTCATCAGTGAAGGGAGACTGTGATGTTRGGTTTTAAAAGTTTATTTTACCAACTTAGCAATTACCCAGTGTACATTATCTTTCAAAAGTGTTACAGTTGTACTGGGATTCCTGAAATGAGGTACATTACAGAAATGATATCTACTGTTTAGGACATGTAAGCTCCTCTTCCAGTTCTGGCCATTTGGCCACTACTCACRGGGCTGGGATGGGATTGTGAACTGCACAGTAAATGTGCCAGCCATGGACCTGGAGGTACACTGTATTTCCACAGTACATATTCTTCACAGGAAATRAGAAAAAACCTGAGGAAACAACAGCAGTCAAAGTGGAAAAGGGCTTGTGCTTTTCATGTATTGGACAAAAGTTAAGAGCAAGGAGATGGTATATTTGTATCAAATAGCATGATTTAAAAGCACATATTCTGTGCTGGATAAATGACTGCCAGATAAAATATCATGTCCACCTAAAATAGTGAGAGTTTAATTAACTTACCAGCTATCACAAATCTCTTATCTTTCATTTTGTGGTATTCACAACAACTTTGTTGTCAATGCACATGGAAAAAATAAAATCAAATCCAGCCAAATGGTTTGGAAATAAAATCC
>QVAJ01000015.1:6366455-6385872 GCA_003546035.1 Mixornis gularis | reverse complement strand
GGTGGAGCATGTGTAGTAAAGGCGGTGATGGGCGGTGATGAGGGCAGTGACGTAGATTTGACAAATCGAAAATAGGAGGAGATGGGGGGTGACACAAAGTATAAAAGGGTTAATTTTGGGACACCTTATTTGTACAGGAGGCAGGATTCCAAGGTCCTGCTCTCGTACCTCATGGTCCAAATTTGCTCACACATTATTATCGTTATCATTATCATTATTATTATTATTATTGGAACCAAATGTAGTATTTACTAAGCTGCTAAAATTAAAATTGCTGCTACATTTAACCTTGTTTGAGGGAGTTTTTTTGAATTGGATAATTAYGCAACAGATACACTTATAAGAGTCAGAAAATGAAAAACAATATACTACATAAACATTTTTCTGCCAACACATATGTGGTTAAAAGCCTTATACCGAACTAYTCCCCAACAGGACAATCAGCCTACACACCTGCGATCTTCATTCCTGAAAACTCTTCATCCAACCACCAGTATAATCAAGAAACATACAATCATAGAATCACTTAGCTTTAAAATTATTGAGTCCAACCATAAACCTAACATGGACAAGTCTACCACCAAACCATGTCACCAAGGGGCCATATCTCTAAGACTTTTCAAAATCTCCAACAATGGTGACTTGACCACTTTCCTTGGCAGCCTAYGCCAATGCTTGGTAACGCTTTCAGTAAATATTGTTTTCCTAATATCCAATTTAAACCTCTTGTAGATAAACTTGAGGATATTTCTTCTCATCCCAGATGCTTCATGCCTATCCAATATTGACATTCATGAACCACAGAGTATTGTAAGGTACATATTCCCTTAAGATTTTATCTAAATTACAATGATCTTGATCTCTTTTGCTGTCAAAAAAAAAAAAAAAAAAATCAGCGAAAATTAAAAAAAAATAAAAAGAAAAATGAAGTCTATGTAATGCAGTGAAGTTTCACTGCAAAGGTAATCATCATCAGTGTGGCACCCAAGAGAATAAGCTGACTGACTGGGGAGAGACTACTTACAGGAACATTTTCTSAGTTACGAACAATTTAGGAGAAAACACTGGAATGAGTTGTCTCCTCTATAAGGGTTCCAAGAATCCCTTTCCATGAACAGGAAGTGAGTACTAGTGGATGAAAGTGGAAAAAACCCAACAGTTTATTGACAAACAGAATGCCCACCAGGCATGGGAACAAGGTAAATGCTAGATGTTAAACTGTCAGACCTTACTCCCCCACCCACACACAGACTGGAACAAAAACCCAAAATGCCAGGGGAAAAAAAAGGTCCCTTCCAACACAACAGACCCTTCAATGATTCTATGATTAAAAGAAGACCATTCATTTTCCAGTTGAGGGACTACAGTTGTTGGCAGACACCTCTTCAAAGGTACTTTGTCCAAGGGCAACCATCTCATGGCATAAAACTTTTGTTCACTTTGATGTAGTCATTAATACAGAGATTCAAGTAATTTAACGCTAAGTAAAAGAGAAGAGGTCATAAAATCTGCAGCAACAAAATCATAACAATTGAGCGAGAACAAATTTTTAATACATTACAGTGAAATAAACACTAAAGAAGAAAAACTTTGAGGCAGAACCAGAACAAAAAGAGATATAAAGCAATCTGATCTTTTCAATAGCTCTATTTCAAGCATGATGCTGTCACTAGGACAGAGATGTTGTTCAACAGTGTTGGAAATGAGTAAGCATATAAATGTTGGATGCACTAAAATCGAAGGTACATTAGAAGTTGCATTTCATCTTCACTGCATGGGCAGTGATGTAGAAGACATGACTCACTGACTAAAAATAAGAGGCAGAGATGAAGATGTCCTTGAAAATGCCCTTAGTATTGTAACTGACCTTTTCTCTCTAGRAAATAATAGGGTTTATGAAACATTTGTCTTCAGCCAGGGAAGACAAAAGGAAGTGAAAAGCTGACCAGTTTTCCTGCCAGATCAAACCAATTGGCATGCATATGGAGTGTATTGAGCTGGATCTTTCAATCAAAATGTAAATCATGTGTCATTACTTATTATCCAGGCTCTGAGCAAGCTTTCTGCAAGCCAAAAATCATGGCTGACAGATTTTTGAACACTAAACGAGTAGCGATACCAGCAGAGATAGAGACTCAACACAGGAAAACTGATGTGCAATTTATTAGCATACCAAAAGGAAACGAGAAGAAAGCCAAGCCTCATAAAATTAYGTGAATATTGAGATATTTACAGAATCTGAAGCAGATAACCGACATTAAGAGAAATTCCTCTTTATAAAGCTTTGATAGTAGTAAGCACAGAAATAAACCCAAACAAACAATCTAACAAACCTTTATGAAGTTCATACTCTCTAATCAAAATTGAAATCATGTAAGAGTATAGAAGAAATGCCATTGTGAATTTGAAAAAATTGAAGTAATTTACTCAAGGAGTACAGTAGCAAGTTATACAGATTCAAAGGAAGCAAAATATATTATGAAAATATTTAGGAAATACAAAAGATATAAAAGTAGAAAGTAAGAGATAAAACCTAGGAGAAATACTCAAGAAATATGTTATTTGAGATATGATTTTTCAATAGAAGACTCCACAGAAATTAACTGAAAAAAGAAAATGTAAAAGCCAGAATATGGTATATGAAAGCAGATTTAAAATTTCAGGAAACTGGAGGTTGAAAACACACAGGATACACAGGAGAAAATGGAATGATTTTCATAAAAMCAGGAAACATAAAGGTCTGGCAGACTAGAGTATAATAAAGGATGCATTCTCAAAAATAGCTCAAAAAATGAAACACATAATATACTGCTGATAAAAATCTGAATATACTTTGATAGTAAAGACAAYGAAATACATACAACCTAACCTGCTATTCTGAATATTTCAAGGATTAAAAAAAAGAAAATACAAGGCAATTTGTAAGGAAGAGAGAAATTAGCAAAGAAGGTGACAGAATTCAGAAAAGTTYGCAAAGAAAAAATAGTTTGCTGGAATTATTAACATTATTTCAGTGAACAGAGGAAGCTGGGCAGCATCCTGAGAGATGACATGGTTCCTTTCCACGAAAAGTACCGCAGTGCAGAATAGCAAAGATGTCCACATAACATTTTTTAGAAATAAAAATCACAGGTTTATGTCACAGATATAATAACATAATAATGTGGTCTGATAAGTCAAGCGTTCACATCAGAAATAAAACGTGTTGCAYGTCATTTATGTCATCTCATTTTCCATGCCAGAGCCTATCAGACCCTGGGATCTCTCTTGGTCTATTCACGTCTCTGCCTGCCTTGCCCAGGCCCCAGGGCCACATCTCTGCCCGCAGCACTGTGACCTCCTCTCCCTGCACTGCTGCAGCGGGGGGGCGCTCCGCTGGCCACGGCCACTGCTGCACCGGGGCTATCCACGGCTCCGCACCCCAGCCCCGGCCCCGCTGGGCCCAGGGAGGTGCCCGAGGGTGGGGCGGAGGTGCCCGGCTGGCCGCGGTTGCGGGAGGGGGACAGGCTGGGCGGTGAGGCCCGGACAGGCTGGGCGGTGAGGCCTGGCCCGGCTGCCCTGGACGGGCCTTCTGGTGCTGTTTCCTGGCCCACGGAGCCGCCAGCTGCCATGGCCAGGTCAGTCAGTTGTGCAGCACAAATTCAGTCTGGTACGGTCTCTCATTACAGAAGCTCTTGCCAAATTTTCCTGTGCTATGACCCTATACACCTGAATCACTGAGCCAATAAAAMCAACAACATCGGTTTAAAAAGTGACTGTTTTGTGCTCATGGTGATGCATGCTCCTTGGTTTGCTTACATAAACAAACTATTTCCGCTCTGCTCTGAATACTAATTTTTTTCCTGCAAATCTATCACTTGAACAATTGCTTAATTTTTCCTAAGCTTTCCCTAAATAAGAGAATGTAATTATTCCCATTTCACAGCTTAGATGTGACATGCAGTAAAATTACAGTGAAAAGCACACTCTCATTCTGTACGTCTGTGCGTTCCTTTCCTAGCCTAATACCAYTAACTACACATTTTAAATCTCCTACTGATTCCTATTAGAGCCCAGAAAACTAGAAATTTTGATAGTTATGTCTTGGTATCTCAAATTCAATAGTTAAAAATTTTACCAATAAAATTTTTTTATTGTGTTATAAAACTTAKTAAAGAAGAAAACTGAATGCAAGAAATCATAAGAAAGCAGCAGATCAAATCCAAGTCCTCAGACAGATTTCAGTTGCTTTAACTATGACTCAGTCTTTTCTCTAGGTATTTGGCAGTCATATTTCACATATGAGTTGGCACATATCCAAAAACTGAGATACTCTTCCAAAGTACACTATCCATCCATAGACAACAATGTCTTGTATTTCTGTAATTTATAAATTTTCACACAGCTAATTTCTATATCAAAAAGATGCCTGGGTGTCTTCCTGAAGAAAAGTCAAAGGAAACATGTTTAATAAACCTGTATATATATTTATATTTTAAGTGACATAACTTTGTTGGTGAAATAAATTTATGTGAAAATGCTGAGCCATTATCCCCAAATGTGAAAGACAGAGTTTTAAGAAATATTTAGGCCTGAATTTTTAAATATCTGATAGCTTTTACAAAGAAATAAAGTATCTTGCATTCCTTAGGCAAGAAAATTACATATTTGCATATATATACACAGCCAAGAATTTGCTATTTGTCTAGTAAAAACTTTGCAATAGCATCAAAATACACCAAGTAGTATAGTTGCAACAACTCTCAGACCAATGGCTCAGACCAATACATAAAAGTTTTGTTAGTAATATGCTTAAAATGTTTATACATTAAAATAATTTCAGTTTTTCTGCTCTTCTTCTTTGGTTTTAGCCTCATATTTTCGTTGTTCAGGCTCCTGTGGTCAGCAGGATTAGTTTTCTTTGAAGGGGGAAGTGGTGRGATGTCTAGCTACGCAACTGTATAACATATTCTATGCAAAGAGGGATTTTAAAGCTCTTGGTGTTGTCTCTTTCCTCCTAAACCTTGGGATCTTTTTAGTTTTATGTTTCTTCATCACAGTTTACTTCCTTCTTACTGATTCCCATCTGAAATTCAAAAGTTGTATTTTGGCGTTTCCCAACTTCAGCTGGTATAAAGGGCTGCTGTTGGTTTCAAAATTATTACCTAGGTTTSTCAGGTCTTCAGCATGTAATCTACTCACAGAGCTTCAGCTAGTCAGTTGGATCAGATAATAGTAACTTGACTACTAGATAGCTGTTAAAAACACATAAAACAAATAAAATCATGCCAAGGTTCCACARAAGTCCTTAAAATGTGACAATTCAATAAGAAGCCTACAGGGTTTTTTTTCAGTAATGGCAATAATCATATGTAGCATTCTATATAGCAGCCACAGAAGTACAAAAAGTATGAGTGAAACTTCTAAAAATTGAAGTCTATAGGACTATAATTTATAATTTTTAAGTGATTTTCAAGTTAAATTTTATTTTGATTTTTGGTTTGAAATAAATGTTTAGCCATGTAACAAGGGTGAAGGCYTCTGTGTTGTGATGTGATGGATAGGAACAAAACTACCTACCATTGTTTTGGGCAGGGAATTGTAATACACATTTGTTGGGGCACCCACACACATTCTCGTCAGGTTTCTTCCAACCTGAGTTATCCTATGATTCTATGACATGCAATAAGAACTTGGGGCAGAGTTTTATGGTGACAGTGGAAAGCTGGAGATAAAGGCAAGATGTGGCTCAATCATGAAAATGTCTCATTTGAGCTCTAAATCTCTTATTAAAAAGATGAGTGGTATGGTGAACATGCACAAACTCTTAYGTTCCAGTTTGTGCTTGTCTGTAATTTCAGGATGCAGCATACCTTAAAAATAGCACTTAAAACCGACAAGTGTCTATGGTTGCTTAGTATCCTCTTTAGAGTGAGCTGCAATTTTTTGTTCTTTCCTGTTAAAAGAGGCAGATTCTGAACACTGAAATTTAGTCTCCAGGCAACCATCCAGCTCTTGGGTGGCTGGCTAGACACCACTTGAATCATCTCTCTGTGTGTAGCAGTTAACAAACAACTGTCTGATGTAAGTAATGGATTGAAATTACAGCAATGAAAGAGGCATAGATTTTCTGGTTGAAACGAGATGGTTCCATCTTGACCTGTGTTAACATTACCCAGGACAACATGTGCTGATGAAAAAACACGGTGGAAGGAGTCTTACATGGTGTTTACAAATTCATATGCAAAACTTATTAAGTTCTAAAAATTGAAACTTTAGAATTTCACATGCTCATGTGTATGTATATCATCTGCATAGGGCATAAATATACATATATGTGTATACAGTTATGCAAAGCTAAAGTTCTGTGGGTAAATATATCAAAATAGTAGAWTATAACTTATGGCCACAAGATTTCAATGTATAACTCTGGCATTTATTTTTCACATGCTACATCATAAAGACTGTGAAACTAGTCCAGCAGATAATCAATTTGTAATACCTTTTAAAAACTACCGATTATAAACCTTTCAAAGCATGACATATTTAATACCCCTAATCCCTACTTATTCATTTTGGGTTTTCTGTTTTCATGTACAAGTTAATATGAATCTCAAGTAGAGAAATATTAATGCAGTAGTCCTAGGTTCAAGAAAAATAYCTGTTAATATAAACATGTCTAAGTTTAATTTTTTATATGTCAAAGCTTTATTTTTCAGAGAGAGTCTGTTTGCCAAGTTTTTCTGGGYTTATGTATTTACTTGCATTAATTTTATTTTTGTGTCCACAATATAATTGAAGCCTTTTTTAAATCTGAGATTAGGACAAGAATAGTTAAAAAGCATCAAATTYCCAATATGGTACTTATGTACTGTCRAAGTAATGATGTYACACAAAAAAACTTTGCTTTCTTGAGAACTTTTGATTTTCTCATTCAATTTGCCAATTTTTTTCAAAGAAAGTAATCTAAAGAAAAATGTAGTTTCTCTTAGTATTTTTGGTTTATATTTAGTAGCTTAAGACTAAGACATCTAAGAATCCTTTTGGACTGTTATCTATAATAAATGATAAAGTTTATTATAGAAATAAATCTCTGCAAACCTAGTTTTAAAAACAATAAAAATAAAAAAAATTGTGCAAAACACATCTGGGAGACTTGACTTAGTCATCTGTTTCTCCTAAAAGAGAGTATAGGGACTCTGCTTTCACATCATAGTTCAGAAAAAATATGTCAAAGTTACTGTACTACGGTTCAGTCTGTTTCTCATGCTGATGMCATTAAAATGTACAGGAAAGGTTACTAAGACCTTAAAAATGGCTGAGGATTCAAGACAAGCTCCAACAGAAAGTAACAAGTTCACAATAATTCTGCTGTTCAGCATAGCAAGAAACAGAAATGATCTTACTCAAGTATTAAGGGCTCACAGAGGAACCACCTAAGCAATGGAGAAAAGATGTAAAGCTGAGCCTTTGGAGTGGTGGTTCACTTTCTCCTGTACCTGTTATGAGGGAAAAGTTCTCCAGGTATAGATCATAGTATGTTGATCCTCTGAAGACTTCCGCTTGCTAAAAGATGCTCCAAGCCCTATACCTACTTTATCTTCTGATCTCTTGGATTTGATGTCATGTGAAAGTAGTCTCCCTCCAAAATTATGACTACACATGTTCCCCTACATTGGAGTAACTTAGTGTTAGACTGTAGTTTGTGCTGTCAAAACTTGTGTGTGTGAGCAGATGCCAGATTTCCACGGAGTTGATGCACAAAGGGAAAGTGCTAGAGCTCCAACTGTCAACACCTCTATTTGTGAGCAGATGCCAGGTCTCGGCAGAGTTACAACRCAATGGAAAAATGCTTCAACTGTCAACACCCTATATGGGAGCAGATGCTGGGTTTTGGCAGAGTTAAATGTAAGAGAGAAATACAGCATTAGCATCAAGCTTGCAAGGGAAGTTTGGGCTTTGCCAGAATTTCTATCAAATAATGAAATTGCTTAGGATCTCTACACTGACCACTGCCTCAGCTCATAATTTGAGAATAGATGCCAGAAGTGTTTATACATTTGTTACCCACCTCCAAAATTTTAAATTAATGTAAATTGGGAGAACAACTAAATCAAATCAAAACAAACAGATACAAATAGTTGTCTGTTTTCCTACTGTGGAATTTAATTTGTGATAGCAAGGTGTTGTTAAACAATCAACATCTATCATTGTACATTGCAATGGTGAAAGACAGTATGCTTCATTCATTCATAAAAGACAAAAAACTCTACAGTGATGTAGACGGTTTCACAAATGAGTGATTTAGATGACTCAAAGAAGCATCAACAAAAGTATCAGCAAAACTGCTTATATTGAAATATGACATTATAAAAGTGTTACTTAACAGAGTTTGATTACAATGTTCACTGTATTGCTTCACAGATAATGTAAAAATGATTCAGAACTACCAAGGGAGAATCAAAGTCTTCAGGACAAAATCAAAGTTATCAATACAGAATCTTAGCACACTATATAAATATAAGGGTCTATGTGATGTCAGTCACTGACCAATGATTCACAGTTTATAAGAGGTGTTTCCATCAATGAGCAACCTTGAGAGGAGTCCCAGCTCAGGAGACAGCAGCCAGCTCACAGGCATCTCCCAGCTCAGATGCAGCCAGCTCCTGAGCAGGAAGAGTTCAAAGAAAGCTTGCTTAGGCTGTCATATTTATGGAATAAAGTTGMTAGCTTGTAGTTAAATTACATGCAATGGGAAAGGTATGCATGAGACTCCTTAATTTTGTTCCTTGATAAATGAGCCATGGAAAACCATTCATGTCAGCCACATGGTTGGTGCTCCAAACACTGCGTGACTGTTTCTTCATGGGTTTTCAGAGAACAGACTGGAACTAGATATGCCCAATACTGGCTTAGGCCTCTATCTCTTTTGGAGATGGCACAGAATTACCACTAGATTGATTAATGACTTAAGTACATCCATCACTGAGGAACAAAGTTTTCGATACTTGCTTCTGTAAGTACCTTTATATTCTTGTGTAACTTAGRTCTGCTGAAAACCTATAGAATTGAAGAATCAATAGAATAGTTTGGGTTAGAAGGGACTTTGAAAGGTCATCTAGTCCAACTCCCTGCCATGGGCAGGGACGTCTTCAAATAGATCAGGTTGCTTAGAGCTCCATCCAGTCTGACCTTGAACATTTGCAGGGATGAATCATCTACCACCTCTCTGGGTAACTTATTCTAGTGTTTCATCTCCCTCATTATGAAAAACTTCTTCCTTATGCATAATCTTAAGCAAACCTACTACAGTTTAAAATCATTACCTTTTATCTTGTCACAACAGGTACTGCTAGGAAATCTGTCCCTATCTTTCCTATATGCCCCTATATTGTTTAAATTTATCTCCATTCATAAAYAAACAAGAAGTTATATTTTTCATTTTACTGAAGAATAATGAAAAAYGAAATGTTACAGAATTTTCTGTGTCTTTCTTTTCAGGTAGCAGCTAATTAATATAATCAAGCAATTTAGGATGGTAATGCCAAAGGTAATAGATAGGAAAAAGGTATTGTAAAAAAGATAGAAAACTCTGTTAGAGATGTAATAGTAAATGAAATTTGTTGAAAATTATATACTGGTTTATTTCCTGTATTCAACCTAGAACTCTCAAAGGTCACCTAGAGAAACTTTCTTCTGATGTATAATACAAGCTTTATCAAAGTTATAGACTTATTAAAAATAGATTAGGCAAACTTGTTTTTATGCAAGAAAGAGGTCTTTTCCATAAAATTTCTTATTAATAGAACCCCTTGGACCTTAATTTGCAGAAAGTTTTAGAACATTTAGAATCACTTGCTATTTAGTGAGACATTAGATATGACTGAGTAATATTTGAGTAACTCACAAATGAAAATATGAAGAAATTACTAAATACTTTAATTAAATAATGAGTATATTACTGCCAAAGGCTGACTGTTCTAACTTCTGAAAAAAAAATCCAGGTCCTAGCCTTATTAGAGATATTCAACAAATGAATAATCTCTTGTTAAAAATTCGGTTACTTCATCTAGGCATCCTGTTACTAAAGCTGGGGAACTTGATAACTCTCTACATGCACAGGGCACSAGATGTACTCCAGTTTAATTATATGCTTTTAGCTGTGCTGTTAAGAAGCTGTCTCCTGCTTCAATTATCTTTGCTAGGTGCAGTGCCGGTATATTAAAAAAAAAAATTAAAAATATTAGGATATATTTAAAGTATTCCAGATACTAAGACAGCCATATATGAAAATATTCTGACACTTAACAATACTTCACAGTATGCCAGTATTTCTTTGCATACAACAATAGGCTTGTCCAAACACCCAGCTTAATTTCATTATTAACCATAGTATAAACATCTGAACTTCTGTTACTACACTCATARAATTCTGTGCATCAATTTCGGTTGAATCACCTACATGAAATTTATAAATGTTTAACAGATTACATGTAAAGATTATTAAGGTGCCAGGTCAATGTCTAATCTAATTAAAAGTTAATCTAAAATTATGCAAAAATGCAAGGTTAGCATTACAAATTTTCTTGCTTTAGAGTATTTCTGTAAAGAGGGGGCAGAGAAAAGAAGAAAAAGAATTGTAAAAATCTCGCATAACCTTTTCTACAAAATTTCAGGTCAAATGTTTGCCAAGCAGTTTTGCAGCTAATTAACAGTCTGTGTTAAGGAAAAAAAAACCCTGTATTGTATGCAGATGATGTTTCATATTTCATAAGTACTTGTTTTCTGAGGTGTCTAATTAATCATCACTGAATTCCTGTTAAATAAATCAACATTATTATCAACATATGAAAAATAAAGAAAGGAATAGATGGCAAGCCATGTGTCRCCAGATGACAGGTGATTTAGCCAACATCAGATGAATTTTGCAGCAAACCAGCAACTAAAACCGTGTAACTGTTGAGCTTTATGCTTTTGAATTCTGAACAGCTTTCTATGGCAAAACAACTTGGTTTCAAGACTGTGGTGAAGACTTTTTCTGCTGCATTTCTCAGAATCCTGATCATCTTTTTTTTCCATTTCTTCCATTAAATKTAATTCTCTCTTCTGTATGTTTATGACATAGGTAAATTCCAATAATAAATATATATATTTTCCACCATGAAAAAAAAATGATGCAGATGAGTAACAGATTGACATGACAGATACAGTTTCAGGTCAACTGTTTTCATGACCCTGGCTATATACAGAGAAGTCTGCTGTTCCCCTTCAGGCTTCTTTGCTACAATTAATTTTTCTAGGCTATGTTGTTGCATGATATTGATGCATAATGCTTCTAAAACTATATGAACCTGAATGAGATTGATACTAAATGAATTTGTAAAGCTAAATTGGAGACTGATGCAAAAAGTCCTACTGAAAGCATGTCTGTATAACCAGATCAGACAGGATATGARTTCTTTTAAAGCCATAAAAATTCCCTTCTTAAAGAAAAAGAACAAAATACAATGGGCCCTCTCATTTCATTTTCATCAATCCTGTGGTTTATAAGAAAATCTCACTGAAGTGAGGAACTTACTTCAGTTGCATCTTAGATCACTTCAGAACTTGAGTAAGCTGTTTGAAAATCTACAGTAAGACACTTCCAGTTTTCCCTTTCTTGGCCACACAGACATGTGCTTAAAGCAGTCCTCRTAGTCAATGGGATATGCATGTGAATCACTGAATTGGGTTTATCKTAAAATGTCTGCCTTTCTGTAATGGTTTTTGCTAGTTTTTTTTTCCTCACTGTCCTTTAGACAATATCAGGCAGAAAACAGTACATGAATTTACTTGCTTATTTCTGATTTTCTATCATGATTTTTTAATCAGCCAAATAATGACCTGTGCAGGTCAATGTTCTAGAAATACACTGCAAGTGTAAGATAAAAATTTTTCACCAGACTCAAGTCTGCYAAGTTGTGATAATCCTTGTGAAGGTTATTCTCCATTTTCTTGTAGTAACTTGAAAAAAAAAATCTTCTGGCCCTCTATCATTGAAAAAAACCCACAAACCCCAAAAAACTGAGAGCATCATAAAATGCCAACTTTTTTATTATTTCCTGATACTTTCAGCTGAAAAATACTTTCAGCTGTTTACCTAAAGCTATATTTTTTACCTTATCTCTCTCCTTTATCAAGTCAAGCCTTCTACTATTGCTTGCCCACCAGGACTGTAGATAATCAGGTTTTAGGCTCAGCTGTGAACATTCTCTCTACTAAAGCTAGGCTAGATTTAAAGGAATCTTTTTTTTCAGCCTCCTATTTGTTCTTCACTAGTATCAGGGATTGTTCTCAGCAGAAATTATTACTAACAGCTATATTCCTGCAACAGCATGAAGGGTGTTTCAAGAAACTAAGATCTCTTCAATGAAATGGACAATCTTGTTCATGTTTGTCTAATTAATGCTTTTCTCTCATGAGGACAAGCATGTTCCTGTATAAAATCCCATATAATACACTAAATGTGAACATAAGGAGGGTAGGGTTTTTTCGTTGTTAGTGGTGTGGGTTTTCTCCCAAAATATTGAATAAATTGTGGAAAACTTAAGCATAAAGGTATTTCAAAGATTTTCAAGAAAGTCGGGAGAATAGATCCTCACTGAAATATCAAAGCCTGAATGCAATTTATAGATCAAGAAGATCTAAATTTACCATTTATCAGGCAATAATAGAGATGGCTCAGAGCAAGGCTGCAGATGGCTGAAGCCTTGTTCTTTTTCCTCAATTCTCACTAATGTGTTTCAGAAGAGGAATGTTTGATTCACACTTTGAGTGACTCATAAGTTTGAATCTTGCTTCCATTTCACATTCTTAGAGACACTCAAATACTGATTTGRTGATCCCTACATAGGCCTATAATGTGACAAGGAATGTAAGAGAAGTTGTTAAAGAGTTATAGCTGCATATTAATGTAGACTAGATATGAATAACATTGTAATGAAGTGACAAAATGGATTTGTGCTCAGTTATTGAATAAACTGTAGACAAATTGTGCATTCATGTGTGTCTCCATGGGATTGTGGAAACGGAGCAAGGGTAACATGAAAAGAACATGTGGCTCTGTATTAGCCATAAAAGGCAAGGGTTAGTAACRGGCCGAGAGTGCCTGTGGAAGGAGGCCATGAGCCATGTGCCAGTCAGAGCAGGTTCTAGATGACACTAAAAAGGATGGAGACAGCCCAGCATACCTCAATCCTTCAATCACCTGCTAGGTGTAGGAGACAACAGAAAAAAAAGAAATGTGAGGGGAGGCTGGGGAGGAATCTCAAAAAAGGACCTGTGAGGTGGTAAGTAAAGAGACAGGTTTGGAAGAATGTGCAAGGGGATACTGTTGGGAACACAACTGAAAATGGCCTGAAGGAAGAACTCTTGAATGAAAGAGGGATGCTCTGAGAAACTGCAGCACATGGAGGACCCATGTGAGATCAAAAGACACCCCAAAAAGGACTGTGGCTTGTGAAGGACACATGCTGAGGCAGGAGAACAGTAAGAAGCAAGGAACAGAARTAAACCACAGTACACTGACCACTGCATCATCAAAGAGTCTGGAAGGGACTGGGTGTTATGTGTGATGAAAAGAAAGGGACTTAAACTGAGTAAGTGGGAGAGGAGTGCTGAACTGAAGCAGAGCCTGGGGAACAAGTAGAAAAGTAGTTTTTCTAAGTGTTGGTTTAATTAATTTCCCTTGTTAATACCTGAATCAGTAATTAAAATTATATTTTAATTCACAGTGAATTAAACTGCATGAAGTTCCTCAAGTCAAGGCTGCTTTGCTCATGAAAAGTTCCTATGTGTAAATTTTCATTTTCAGTGTACCGAATATACAAATAAACTAATGCACACTTAACAATTCATGTACACATAACATAGCTATCATGTCTTTCCCATTAATGCATTATCAGTTACTGCTGTGATTTAACCCCAGCCAGCAACTGAGCCCCACACAGCCACTTGCTCACTCCCCTCACACTGAGAGKGGAGAGAGAATCAGAAAAGTCAGAAAACACATGGATTGAAATAAAGAGTTTAAAAGGTAAAGCAAAAGCTACATGCAGGCAAAGCAAAATAAAGAATTAATTCATGATTTCCTATGGGCAGGCAGGTGTTCAGCCATGCCCAGGAAAGCAGGAGTCCGTCACACACAATGTTGACTTGGGACAGCAAATGCCATCTCTCTGAATGTCTCTTTCCTTCTACCCCCAGATTTATATGCTGAACATGAGGTCATATGGTACAGAATATGCCAATTCTGTACATATTAGGTCAATGAGAATCTGGCTGTGTCCCAACAAACTTCTTGTGTACCCCAAGCCTGGCTGCTAGTGGGGTGAGAAGCARAGGCCTTGACTCTGTGTCAGAGCTGCTCAGAAACAGTTAAAACATCCTCGTGTTATCGGCACTGTTTTTAGCACAAATTCAAAGCACATCCCCATACCAGCTGTGTGAAGAAAGTTATCCCAGCATAACCAGCACACCTACCCTAGTATTTGCTTCTTCTATCAGGTCTTGTAATCAAGTCTTTTACTCCTTCTCTTGCAGGTTTTTCCTGACGAGCAGGAGGAATGCTCAGTCCCTTGACATTTACAGGTTCACGTGTAAGCACTTTCTGGCTGCATACCTTAGATATTCAATTTTTTTTTTAATAAACTCATAACATTTTGCCATTGAATTTAAATAGAAATATGACCCCAAAAGGTTTAAGTTTTTCAGACTTCAGAGTAGCTGAAAAAATATCAGGAAGAAAAAAAATCTCAAGGGCAGAAGATTTTACTATATAATGTCATMTCATTCCAGTTGCATGAGAAAGGAAAGGTAAAATAATTATCCCACTCATAGGACTTACTGTCTCCTCTGCTTATGCATGTAATTCTAAAACATTATTATATTGTCACGATGATATTTATTGTTTTTTGATTAAATGTTGACTGCATGCTAAATATAGGAGCTGTATTTTGATACTTGGAAGTGTTTTTATTGCATGCAAGGAATGTGCGTTCCAGAGTGTGGTTAGCTAATTAAAATAAGTGTGGTGGAAGTTGAAATCAAAGTCTCACATGAACTATTGGGTTTGTTTGTTTATGAATAGAGTTTTTGAAGATGAGAGAGCCTGAAGAGAGCCTTGAGAACAATGAAACTGCATAAGTTCTGTTAATATTACATTTGACACAACTTGTTAATGTTTGTATATATATAAATATTTCTAACATTCTAATAAAAATAATTCTAACTCAKTGATTGTCTTGTAGGTCTTATAAAGTGTTTTTTATTTTTCCTTAAAAAGATTGAAGATGCTTTAAATATAGTGAGATTCATCCTTTATAGCTTTTATAGAGCTAAAATTTAGAAGTAAAAAACTGAACAAGTGTTTTAGGCTTCCTTTTTAGTTGGTGGTGATAAATAAATATGTATCAGGTTTTATTTAACTCTGCAACAGACATCTTAAACAAGTCAGATGATCAATTTTATAGGATTCTATTGATCTTTGTGGCTGCAAAGGAATTCTAGGGTATTACTATGCAGAAGGCACAGAGATTGCATCTTGTTTTGCAATATTGACTCAATAATAATTTCTTTAGAAAAAAATATTTGCTTTCCAGATTTGCTGCCAGTTCAGACACCTCCAAATATAGAACATTCTRTAAAAAAAAGTAGTATAAAAAGGAGTTTTGGGGGTTTTTTTTCTGTTAGCATAATCATCCAACAGCATAAATTAAATGTTTTTCTTTTAGATGTTTAACAGTTCAACAGCTGAGGAATATAAAGAATCCTTTGAATCATTTTTAGTAATTTTTCTGTGTTTCAAATAAAACTTAATGAAGGCTTTTTACTATATTTTACTAAAACAACACTTTACATTTGTCTTTTTTTTTCATTAATCAGGTAGGATTGAGACTATTTTGCAGAATAGTAATGCAGGAACAGGAAAGTGAAATGTCTTCTGAGCTGTTAGTGAATTCCAGATTACCAGTCTTCTTCAATCCATAAACAGAAATAATTTCACATCTGCTTTGAATTTATTGCTAGTTAAAAAAAAGTAATTGTAATTTTGAATTACCCTATCAATATTTAATATAGCATTTCCCRTCAAGAAACAGCCCCAAATGGGGGAGGGAATAGTGCAGAACTGTATAACAGAGTCAGCAAGTACAGCTGCATTTCCTCTGTGTGAAAGTTATCACCACAAGCCCTTTGCCAGCTTTCTTCTTCCTCTATTGTATCTACTCTCTGGTGGATGTCGTATTAGAAACTGCAGCCAAAACTCSCTCCATTCTTCACCTATTGGTGCATAAAGGAATCTGTGACAGATGCTGCAGCATCATGCAGTATTCAGAGACCAATGTATTAATTTAATAAATGTTTTTGCAGCCTTACGGCCTTGMCAAAGATTGCAGTCTCAGTTAAATGGAAAGATAAAGATTGCCTCCTACACGAACTGAAGCTGGTGTTCAGTATAGTGATGTCAGATTGTTTTTATGGCATCTATACAATGAAACAACAACTAAAAAGAAAAACATAGATAAGAAATTTCCTTCTTTAATGGGATTACAATATTAAGAAAAGTACAACACTTCCACCTTGTTTTTTACAACACGGTAATTAGTAACTGTAGGAAAAAAAATATTTCAGGCTTATAGAATGATYCTTCTTGTCTTACAGAATGAAGTGTCATCTGAAAACTGAAACTTTTGAACAAATTATCAACTTCAGAACATAAAATTTGATAAACTTTTTTAGAATACTTTTCATGTGAAAAACGAGTTATAATTTCATAAGAGAGAAACATACATCTGTCGATAGTCAATTAAAAAGGAACTTTACTTGTTTCTCTTTGTTTCAAAAAAATAACCGTGGGCTTTTGCAAAGACTTGATTTACTGGAATTTTTTTWAATTATTTTATGAACAAGATTCAGCTGCTCACACTTGTTGGGATGATCACGGAGAATGACTGGATAATTATAGAAAAGGAACAAAATCTGGAAGAAAAGGCTTAGTGGATGTCACTTCTCTATAGAAAGGTAGGAAAACACGTGAGATCCTGAGGGAAGCTAAGAAACAGTAACTTTGAAAATTGTAGGATTGTACACAAAATCACTGAAGAATATTTTCTTAACCATTTAAGTGTCTAGAACTTAATGATTGGTGTTGTGTTGCACAAACACAAGCAGGAAAATATAATTTCACCAGCTATTTTAAGCAACAGTGAAGCTATATACTTGGGATTCTTTAGTGATGCTCTTTTTAACACATAGGTTTACTTAAATGCAAATGCATGCTATATATAATATTGGGCCAGCTGGGATCATTTATGGAAAAGGAAAAGAAGTTACAAACATGAATGTTCCACCTTACTCCACTGAGTAAGTTCTGAASTCAGAAAATGAGAACTTATACTTTAAGTCAGTATTGTTGTCTTGCACTGAATGTGCTTCAAATTGGAACGAATAAAAGGATCTTTGAAAATTAATTAATATAAAGACAAGACTAAGTCTGTGCATCAGCAATCTGCAATTTGGAATTTACAGTGTTGTGTGTGGGTTTTTTTAATTATAGGAAGTCATGGGTTAATTTTGAATGAATTTGTTTATTCAAGTAAAACAGACATCAATGACCTTATTTATTTTATTTATTTGGCCTAAACAGATTGAAGTGATGATAATTTTAGGTTTTCCAAGTAATAAAATCACATCAGTAACAAATATTTATAAGCTACTGTATAGATATTATACTGTAAGTCATAAATATAGGAGAAAAAATCTTTAACTAAAGAAGTAATACATAAGTTGATTTAAATCTAAATTATATAGATTTAAACAACAGCTATGCTATTTATATAGTAAAAATACAAAAGCAGGTGCAATTCTTATTTAGCACAGCACAGTTTTTATCCTAACAAATATAAATTTCCTGGGGAAGGCAACTTTTCTTTTTATATTAATGCATTTTCTGTAAAGCATGAGACAAATGTTTAAAATCTATCAGAATTTGTATAAAGTTTTGTACTCGAAAATTATGGAGATATCTTTCACATATAATAGTGGGGGAAAAAATGTAAAAAACCAACAGCATGAAAACCAAACAAAACTAAAGTTTTTAGAATATTTATAGAACTCAGTCTTCCACTTCATCCTAGTTCATTATCAAAACACAGGACTAGTACAGCAGAATTAAGGTTCATTGTGTCCCCTGGACCTGTTTCACTTTATTTAGAACCAAACAGGCTCCATTTGCATTTTGTTCAGGCTTCCTAACCCTATACAATCTTCTCTACTTACTCTAGAATTTACAGATGTAGACATAGAGATCAACTAAGTGGAAACAAATCACTCCTAAGACACCAACAAAATTAGTGATAAAGCCAAGAACAGATTAGGGACTCCTGAACCCTTTATCATTTGTCTAATTAATAATAGAATTTTTTTCTCCTACCTAACAGTTTCAGTCAGGTTATATTTTCTGGCCTTTTACGTGCAAACAAAATCAAAAACCATAATAACAAACAAAGAAACCAAGAAACCTAAACCCCAAACAAAAAAAAAAGGAAGATGTTCCAAAGTCCCTTTCCTTGGAATTTTATGTTGATGTTAGTTCAGTGTGCACATATGTAGAGGATAAAAGCTGTAACTTATTCTTTACAGATCACTGAAAGTAAATACCACAGGCTTCCTTTTCTTAGATATACATACTTTCCACTTGAACGTTTAACTCTGCTACAAGTCATAGTTATTTTAAAAAGAAAGTCTCCAGACAGTTTTATATCAAAATAAATTGTCTGCATTGATACGCTTGGTGTCAGTTCAATGACTAATTGAGAATTTAAAAGGCTCGGAATCATGTTAAAATTCAAGCATTCTGTCTCTACATCTGATTAGTCCGTGCCAAGGGGCAATGAGCAGTCAGTGGGAAAAATACTGCTCCATTAAACAGTGTCTCTGGGCTTCCAAAGACCATTTTTTTTTTTTGACAGGCAATCTTTTTCTCAGAATATGAATAATTTCATTCTTGAGAAAATATGTTTTGATTATTGTAAATGATCAGGTGKTTTTTTTTTTACTCTTCTCACATCAAGGTTCAATAGAGTCCAAAGACACACTCTGATACACTAAGCTGGACAATAAAAAGCTGTCTAAAATAAGGACTATTCAGTACTGAGTCTTTGAATAAATTGCGTTTCAAATTTGTAAGCCTGACAATCATATGCTTATGTCCGTTGCTCTCTGTCTAACCTCCTACACGATAAGGTTTTAGAGATCTGAATAATAACATCAGAAGCAGAGTCTTTGCAAACTAATGAAATACAGAGGTAGTTTAATGATGTTATTAGTCTCTTTTTACTATGTATGCTAACCTCAAATCTTGGGTTTGGTTTCTGGGTTTGTTTTTTTTGGGTTTTTTTTT
>QVAJ01000015.1:6257839-6366415 GCA_003546035.1 Mixornis gularis | reverse complement strand
GTCATGTCATGGTGTGTCAATCCCAGAGAGTCAAAAACCTGTGTCTTCTGTGTTTGGAAATGAATAGCCACTGTGTTAGCTCACTCTGAGATTTCTTAACAGACTTCTTACATTCTTACATTTAAATCAGTGCCTGCTCTTTTCCCACTCTGTATGGCTGGACATATTTTTCTGATTCTTGTGTATTTCAACACATTTCAGTTTTTCTCAAATTCCCACCAACCACAACTTTTCACCAGACTTTCATGGTCATTTTTTACTCTAATCTTATATATACTATATTTAGTGTCTTTATATGTATTTTCAAACAGGAAAAAAGGAAGTTTACAGGATGAGCATGTGTCTTACAAAACTGTGGTGGGTTGACCCTGGCTGTATTACTGAGTGCCCATCAGAGCTACTCTATCACTTCTTCTCCTCAACTTAAAGATGAGAGAAAATACAATTAAAGCTATATAGGTTGAGATAATGACAGGGTGAGATCACTTACCAAATACCATTACAGGCAGAATCAGCTTGACATAAATTTAATTTATTACTAATTAAGATCAGAGTAGGGGAATGAGGAATAAGAATTCGATTTTAAAAGCAATCAATGATCCTAGAAATATTTTGCAAGTGACAGAAGACATTATCTTTTATTGTTCCTTCTTCAACACACTTCTTCATGCATCTTCAATATTAAGTTTTATTATGCTTTCTGAAATTCTGTAAAAAAAATCGTTTTTATTAATTTGGATATGATTTGGCTTATATAAGTTGTCAGATATTGAAGGCAGTGGGCATATGATGTGATACTACATAGGCAGTTTAAAAGATTTAACAGACTTTTTTAACATGTCAATCTTTTCACTTTTATGAATATTAGGAGATCTCAAAAAATTCTCCTTATCTTGTGTAATCTATTCTTGTTACTGGCTTAAATGTAGTTCTATGAGTAGAAGTGTTCATACTGATTTATATTGGGAAAGTTCAAGTCTTAGATTATAATTTTTTGAGAGATCAATTTATATGTTTATAATTTTTTGGGTGGTAAAAGTTTGTAATTTTTAAACTTTTTGTGACAGAGACAGTTGTCGTATATCTATGAACAAAATTTTGTGTAACAACTTAAATTTTTCTTCATTTTTCAGAGCAATACATTTTGTACTCTATTTTAATAAATGTCATATCTAAGCTGTATTACCTGTGCGATTTTTTCCTACTTAATGTAAGCCAATGTAATTTTTAAGTGATTAAGAGGGAATAYCACAAAACCTATGAGTTATTCATAAAGGAAATATGAAGAGTCTGTTTGTATAAGAACATCCTGTGCACTACCTGGTTTTATTCTGGCTAACAATAATGAAGATAGAAATTGGATACCAAGTCCTTCTGTTGCTGGATCAGATGCAAGAGCTCTTTCAAAAAYTGTGCTGAAAGTTGATATGAATGCATGCAAGCTTGCAGAGACCAACACAAATAAATTAAAAAGATGCTTTTCAGGGACAGAAATTAGTAAGATTAATAAAGATTTAAAAGGAGTGAACAAATAATAAGATAGGGGTTTGAAGAACCTAAATATAAGAGATCATGGTATTTGATTCTCCTCTTATTCCAAAATATGTTAAAATGAAAGAATAATGCTGGAGCAGGTTCTGGCAGACCCATGGGGAGACAAGGTCAACAGAAGCAGGTAGGACTTTCCTGGTTCCTGGTAGTACTTTTGTTATATTTTCTCTCCCCTGTCCATATGAGAAGGCTTTGGTGAGTTGCTGGCTTGGCATCCAAGAAGAGTCAACACACTACATCAACATTTTACACAATCATTCTTTACTGGGAAAGTAGAAAATAAAACCTGWCAAAAAAAAAAAAAAGTATCAGAAATGTCCTTTGTAACTCAAGATGGAATTGAGAATGTCAAGTGAAGTTGAAGGCCAGAGTCAGGAATACAAGCAGTAGCATTATAAGTTATCAYGGAGCATATTTCAGCAACCAATTTTGGAAACAGCATTGAATACAGTGTTTCAAAAAGAAGAGATCATCAGATGAATAATTTACTCTATAATTTTAATACAGTCTCTGCTTAACAAGTGGCTAAGCAAAAATAAAGTTTTAGATTAAATAATATAATTAGTGCCTTTAAAGGTCCTGATAAAAATCATAGATTTTCCACACCATAGAAACTCTAGATTCTGCTAAGTTTCCTATATCATATATGCTGCACAAAGGATAAAGTCGTAATTTCAAATTACTTTCTTCAATGTAAGGGCCACATAAATAATCTAGAAGCATGTTACCTCTAACATGACAGGACACACATTTTCTCTATTGAGCTAATTATGTGGTTTATATACGGTTTTTAGTCTTTGATCTTAAAAGTTTGAATGTTTAATAAAATTGTGAGGATTTCATTATATCTGATGGTCTAGGAGCATTTGAAACATGCCCATGCGAATACATTTTCTTAAAATAATATTAAATTCATCTAGCACTAGGAAGGGATCAAGTCTTAAAGGCTCACAAAATCAGAGATGAAGAGGAAATTACCAAGATCAGCACAGCTAATTTTTTTTAATAGGCATTTATAAAATACACATGTATATTTTCTTGGTTTCAGACTTCTCCAATTCAAAAGTTCACCGACTTCTACCTAATGTAAATACATCTGCCATAAAACTGGGAAGCATTTTCTTGGGAATAATTCAGTTTTGACTTTCGGAAAAATCTAGACAGTGTTGTAGAATTACTTTGCCTGTTACTTTGAGAGAAGTGTGATATCTACACAGTGTTAATCAGAATTTTTTAATAATTCCAGACTGACTATGCTGGCTGTTCTTGATTCTGTTTTGTTTTGCTTCCCCAAAACGTGTTGTTCAAATTGAGCCATTCAAACTGGATTTCTCCACCAAAATCTGAGATATATGTTAGGAGAGCTGTCAATGTCACCTAGATAGTCTAATGTGTAAAGTACTGGGAAAATTTAATTAACTGAAAAGGTATTTTATTATGTTGATGGCTTGATTACATACTTATAACAATTGAACAGTCCCATGTAGTTTTCCCAAGAAGTAATAATGAAAACACAAAAGCCTGAATTCTTAACCTCCCCTAAAAACCAAAAAATTGCAAGTTATTACCACAGACCGGGTTAAAGGATGATACTGGTTAAACAATATTTTAATTGGTAATGCAAAATTTGAGATATATCTGTGAAGTAAGATAACCTCATTAAAGTTACTTAATTGAGTCAATGTTAAGGATACAGTTCAGAATGGCAGCCTTGACAAAGTCATATTTAGGAAGCCTTCTAAAAGAACATATCTTTATGGGGCTTTTTTCAGATATCTTTTAATTTGAATACTTATGAATAAAATTGTGAAATTTTGCAGGAAAGTGTTGATTTTTTTGAATCTTTGTCAGAAACCAGGCAGATTTCCCAAGATAAGGTTTCTTGCCAACAAGCCTATCTCTCTGGCAGTCTAAAAATGTCAGCTATCTGCCATGAAACTGGATACCTCATCACCTACTAAGTCTATCTTTAGCCAGGATATTCCGTGGAGACAGGGTTTCTTTTTATGATATGCAGGGAATGTGAATCCTGAAGTTGAGTTGGCAGTAAGCTTTGTATTTCTGCTGTTCTGGCAGCATCTGCTTGAGTAAGATTTCTTTGGGCATACACTCATTGAGCTTTGTGATGGTAGTTGGGAAGCTAAGACTTCAGATCTGCAGTGGGCATTTTATTTCCAAGTTAAAGCCCCTAAATATCAGTAGTTTAAAAACTATTATTAAAAAAATTACTACAGTGTGAGAATTTAATGAAGAAATGTATTTCTGAATCCTCTTTCATAAAATTTCTGAAGTTATGAAGTCTTAAAAGGGGCAACACAAATAATAAAGATGGAACCAATTAAAATCATCATAATGAAATTGTGTTTTGCCTTAGAAAATTTGAACTTACCTTGCTCCTTTCCCATTGGCACACACAACTTTGCCCTTTCCACATATASTGAGCCAGCCCATTTCAAAATATCTCCTCTTTGTGTTAACAAGATCAGAGAGCAGATTTCAACATGTCAGATGTACATTAACTTGAATAGARGAATTGAACAGTCTCATTATCTATCAGCTTGGAAAGAACCAAGTTTAATTTTTACTCTTTTCTGGTAATATATTAATCTATATTTATTTATTTTCATATTTTCTTGAMGAAACTACTGTATTTCAAGAATAAGATTTCTTAATAACTAATTATTTTTAAATATATGTATTATAACATGTATACTTAAAAATTCTAGTGGTTGAGCCAGAAAAATACTTTAGTTTTCTAAAAAAGACTTTTAAATAAAAGTCTCACAAAGTTTTAAAAAATATTTTCTTTTACCTCAGAAAATACTTTAAATTTTATGTAAGTTCAAGGGCAAATCAGGGCTTCCAGGTTCTGAGATGTGGGTGGGGTTTTTTTTTGTTTGTTTGTGTGGGGTTTTTTCTTGGTTAGTAAGTTCAATATTGCTTTAAAATTGGCTATTCCTCCATGTGTTTAAAATAAAAAAAACTCTCAGCAAATTCACATTCCTATAATTTTTGCTTTGGCATTCAAAAACATGTATCTGTGCAATTCCTGACGGGTTGTGGAGGCATTGTTGGCTTTGTGCAAGCACTGTGTTGGCTTTGRCTGGGATAGTGTTAATGTTCTTCACAGTAGCTGGTGTGGGGCTGTGTTTTGGATTTGTGCWGAAAACAGTGCTGATGACTCAGGGATGTTTTCATTATTTCTGAACAGCACTGACACAGAGTCAAGCCATTTTCTGCTTCTCATRACACGACACCAGTGAGGAGACGGGATGCAAAGAAATTAGGAGGGGACACAGACAGAACAACTAATCCTAAATGTCCCCAGGGGTACCCCGTACCATATGATGTGCTCTGTACATAATGCTGGGTGAAAAAGAATTAAGGCTGACAAGCTCAAAATAATGGTGTTTGTCTTCCAAGGTCACCATTACGTGTGATGGAACCTTGGTTTCCTGGTAATGGCTAAACACCTGTCTGACTGTGAGAAGTGGTGAATGAATTCCTTGTTTTAGTTTGATAATTCCTTGTTTTGCTTTGCTTCCATGTACAGCTTTTGCTTACCTTTTAAGCTGTTTTAATCTCAACCCAAAAGTTTCTACACTTTTATTCTGATTTTCTCCTCTCTTCTCACCAGAAGGAAGTGCCAGAGTGGTTTTGTGGGTGCTGTCTGGGATTAAACGACAATCACAATGTATTTTCTTAAGTCTTACTGGAACTTAGAAGAGCTATCCAATGATTGTTGTAATTGTGCTGCAAACAAAATATATTTTGGTGTATTTTCAGTGAAAAAGATATGCCACTGAAATAGCTGTGATAAGATACTGAACATAGTATGTTCAGTATATTCAGTTTTCTAGTATACCAGAAAATGGGGACACACCCACACACCCCCAAACACGTTGTCTCAAAAAAGTGGAAAAAAATTTGTAAAAGGAGCATAATAGAAAGCTAATCTTGAATGACTTGTACAATTTTTTTTTGTATAAATGCATTGCAAAAGCATGAGAGTTGTGACTTGAAAAAAGAGGCCATGAATCATCTATGGGGTGTGTCAGAATTTATGGGAAGGATTTTAGGACTAAATATATGTAGTTCTTTATTTTAAAGAAGCTGTTGCCACACTTCCAACATAATTAATCTTGGTGCCCAAAGTTTTGTGCTGTCTATCACATCTTGGGCTGGGAATTTGCTATTTTGGCCTACAGTCAAAATTCAGTCCTAATGCAACTATAACCTTCAAAAAGTGTTTGTKTGTCAATTATGCAACCCATCTATTTCCAGACTCCCCAGCTTTTCTACATACCCAAGAAAGCACAAATAAGTAAATTCAGTGAAGAGTTTCTCTTGTCTCAGTCTGTGACAATGTTTGCAGTGATTTTAATAGGGAAGGTAAACACGTCCACATGTAAAAGACAGAAATGTGGTTTGATATTRCACAGCCTTTGGTAATCCCTTAGTTTACTAGGCATAAAAATCATGCTTCTTCACAGTTGACTAAACCAAGAGGAGAAAGGAAAAAAAAAATTATTCACTTAAAATTTGGAAGAAGAAAATACACTTTCCCTACCATTTATTTTTCTTTTTCCAAGGAGAGCTGTCTTGTCAGGCTTCCTGTCTCACCAATAGGTTTCTGATGTTGTGCCTTTGCAGTAGGTCAGTATTTAGAGTTGAGCTGACTGTGCTGAACTCTACCTGCTTACTGCAATGGAAKTCTCTTATCTCTTTACTCCTCTTATATTTTTAAACACAAATTATTGCAGAAAAAATCCAGAAATCAGAAACAGAAAATAAGGTTGGGAAGTTATGGGTTTGTAATTAAGACAGGAATGAAAAGTTGAAGTACAGCCTAGAATTTGTTGAATAGTTGAAGAATACTTGAAGTTTAATAAATAGAGGAAAATTGTAGCTCCTGTGTTCACACGAAGATTGACACATATCTTGGCTAGTGGAGTAGGGCTACAGATTTTATCAGTAGCTGAAGTGACAGCTCATTGCTTTGCTTCTGTTTTGTTATGTATTGGATATTTTTTTTTTTGGTCAGGTCTTAAAAGTGTGAACTGTGAAGACACATTTTATGTTTTATTTATTAGGAATTAATTGGGTTTTATGTATTTGCCCTGCTCCAAGACACAGTCAATAACACTATGTGTTTCTTCCCTGAAGTAATAGGAGAGAAATGGAAGAAAGGACTTGTTTAGCAATACTGAGAGGAAAMAAAAAAAATTAAAGTGACCTGCCCAGCTAAAAACTTTTAAGGGTATTCAAAGCTACGTGTTAAAACACTGTGAAAGAGCAATTTATTTCAATATATTTTATACGTGTAATAAATGAACACATATTAACATTTTCAATTAGCATAATATCTCAATCAAGGAAGCAATTATTACAGGTAAACATGAGTTCTGATAAAAGAAATAATTATTTTACAATGAAGATAGGCGTAGGCTAACCTTTTAGGTACAGTTATGAAATACAGATGTTATAAAGCAAAAAGGAAAAGTAAGAAATCTATATCCCTGTATTYCTCCATGGGCTGCCAGTGGATCTCTACATCCCTGTGGGGTTTTTTAATAATAATTGTATTTATAATACACTACTGATAAGAAAATTAGAAAATTTTATTTTATATATAAGAAAATTAGAAAAGTTTATTTTATATCTTTAAAAATACAGTGTCTCAAGATTTATTTGTCTGTAAATGTCTAACATAGGATTACTAAAAAGAAAAACAGTTTGTTTCAAAACACTTTTGGTGGTGGTAAATTTAACTAGCTTATCAAAAGACTGATTTAATTAATGTTAATACCTCAATTGGTGTCATTCTGGTGTTGATCTAAGATCTAATGGAGGAAATACGAAGTCTTGACTGAAGAACAGTTTGAAGGCCTGGTTAGTATTAAAGATGACCAGTGTGAAGTCTGTGGTACAGTSTTATGTTTCTGCCATACTGTACATTTTGTATTGTATGATTTATGTGTGTGACTGGAAATGTGATTTGAAGTTGTTTGCTAAAAATAATGGAACTGATTAAAAATTTATATATATAGATATATATATGTGCAAACACTTGAACTGCAAAAGTGTTTCTTTTAATGTATCATTTCTTAGAAGAGAACAGAAAAAGCACAATGTAGCATTTTGATTTATCTCCTTGAAAAAATTAAAAATATATAATTATTTATGCCTTTATGCATGTGAAGGTTATTCTTTCAGCCCTGTTTTTTGGCACTACAAGGCAAGCCAGTCAATCTCCTCTCCATTCTTCTACGTCTAAGTTTGAATTTAAAGGAATCTTTCAGCACTATGAGTGACTATTTAAATATGATACATTTTATTTTGGAGGATGTATGCATGTGCCTTAGTATTAATGCTCTGGAATACCCTTCCTGACGCATTCCAGGGTTTATGTTTGTACATTTTACAGTTTGTATCATGGCAACATTGCAATGAAGCATCATAGAATAAAGAGAAATATTTTTGATTAATGCTGGGGTTTTTTGGATTTCCAGCCTGTATGACCAAAAATTTTTAGACACCAGGAAATTCATTGTGAAATGAGATTGCTCTGCATGTAAAATTCAGTAGGTCTTTCAATATGCTAGTAAAATTATGAAACTTGTTTTAGGCTGCATTTTTCTCCTAGTAAATAATACTGAAATAGGAATCTTCTAAATACTTACAGAAAGCCTTTTTTTTTTTTTTTAACAGTAGTTAATTGCAAAGCAAATGAGATGTTAATTTATCATATTGTAGGAAAAAAGATCTTTTGGGGCGTCTGGCTTCTCAAAAGCTGAKAATAGGGTAATTTAGGAGGTCAAAATATTAAAAAGAAAGCAAACAAAGAAGGAAAAAAGAAATCAAGAARGGGTGATAGGTCATCTTTTATACTACACCTATTTATGCAGCACAGTAATTTAAATCTACATGCACTTAATAATCTCAACAAGACGAGGTTTTTAACAATAATATTAGAATGGCAATAACATTTGAAATGCACGTTATTGCTTTTTACTGCATCRTAATTGCAGTTAATTGTTAGTATTAATGTAAGAGTTAGTGCAGAGCTTCTGAAATGGTGTATGGAGTGTGTGCACATATGTCTGTCTGAGTGTGGGACAAGGGGACCTCTAAGGGGACCCAGTGTGGGACAATGTTCCTCTAAGCAGAGCTGGTCATTTGGTGGTTCATAAGCCATGGAGGTTTAGAGGCAATTAGATACAGAAGGGATGGTGGACCTTCTTATTCTTGTGACTGTTTTGAAGTTGCAACTGTTCCAATAATGTTTTAAAGAAATATCTCAAGGAAATATGAAAAATTAGGAAAACTTTCAAATGTCTCTATATCAAAAACAGATGCAAAAATTTGTTTGTCTAAAATTTCACTGGATGGTTTCAAGTAGTGAAAAGAATATTGGAAAAYAATTGTTTTCTCAGTTCTTGGAAAATTCACTCTCTTTTAGAGCATTCTGTGAGCTTTGAATRTGAAATTACAGCAGGTCCTTCTTCAAACTGATCAATCTAAAAAATAGGTTTTATTTTTCTACTGCATTAGCTATTATCCTCCCATTTTAAAAACCAAAAGATTTTTATTCTTTAGCATATTATATTGCTTTTTCTGTGGCTTTTTATTTTTAACTAGGAAGCATTTTAATTTTTTTGATCTTTCAGCACTTTCTAGTACTTTCATTAGTTTTAATATATTGTTGYACTGTATGCTTTAATCAGCTTTTTTTTTTGGAGGTATTAAACTGTTGCAGTGATTTTAGCTAAAGAAAGAATATGGTAAAAGTATATCTAATGTATTCTTTCTGTCACTGTTTTGGGAGGGAGAACTGCTGTGAAGACAGTTAAATTACTCTTCATACATAAAAGCCTGATTTTGAAAGAAGTACCAAATGCTTTTAAGGCTTTCTAATATACCAGTGAGTATGATGACTGAGTTTTATGGACCTTTATTTAGAGAGAGTTTTAAATTTCCGTGTCACATCCATTTTGGAGACATGCTTTTGCATACCAAAAGTTTCAAGGTTTTAGGCTTCTTGGTCCCATTTTTTGATATGTCTTCATTATGCCAAAAACGTGCAAGCTTTTCAATGTAATCTGAGCAAGTCACACAGTGACTTCTCTCCAAAATTTAATCTTGTAAAGATTAAATATCTACTCTGATATGCCTTCTCCATGAAGTTCTCTCCTCCCTAACACATTTCACAGACTGTACTTTTTTAATCCACACATATTCAGGGACCTCCAGGGTAAGTTGCAGCCTGTTCTTTGTATCCATGACATCGTTCTAGCATTCCATGAGTCTATGACCTCTAAGTTCATATTGAGGGGAAAAGGAATGGAGAGGAGAAACAGAATAATCTGGGGTTTCATTCATGTCATAAAACATGCAATAAAATAGTGTCACTGAAACTGCAGGAGAAACAAAAACTCTCCAACATCTTTTAAGTGTTAGAGAATTAGGCATTACTTTATTCTGGCCAGCATGTGCAAAGGAAATCATTCCATCCACACATGCCCTTGTTGTGCAGTGGAAATCATTYCATCACATATGGTTTTTTACCAAACTTTTCTCATATTTATACATAAAAACCCCAAAGAAATTCTCGATCATTAATTCTCTATTACACAATTCTTAGTATTAAATTTCCTGTTGGTTGTTGATCCCTTCACCTTCAATGCTAATTTGGTCCTCATTCTTGGTTCTCTTACTGATCTTTTTAGAGATTGACTAAAGAGTCAGAGTGTCTCTGACTGCACCAGGAGGTTTGTTAGTGTCTGTTTATCTCCTCTCTATCTTCTGGCTACTCCCAATCTGTAGATGTTAAACTGTCAGAGAATTGGAATTTTTTTTGTTGTTGATTGAGGCTCATGAAGACTTACCCAGCTAAACTTAAATCCTCAGAAAACAGTCTTTCAAAAACAAACTTCAAGTCCCTGCTCCCTGGGCAAAGGCAAACTGAGCCAGGACCAAAGTTAAAAAAAGAATTTAAAAGTTGTATMATTTCCAGCAAAAGTATATTAAATATCTTTTAAAGATAAGTGAAAAAGGATTCCAGAATTTTAAGAAACCTCGTATAAATAGCAATTCTTCCCRAAGGGGTTGA
Organism: Mixornis gularis; assembly: GCA_003546035.1. Lineage (NCBI taxonomy): Eukaryota > Metazoa > Chordata > Aves > Passeriformes > Timaliidae > Mixornis > Mixornis gularis. The sequence continues at coordinate 6,355,752 of QVAJ01000015.1, read as the reverse complement.
CATCCAGCACATAGTACTTTATAAACAGATGAGACAAACAGGTTAGAGTGAGGTGCGGGACAGGGTGTTCTGACATTTATAGCCAGTGATAGAAGTCAAAATATATTTCTTTTTTCTGTCATTGTCAGGTTGTAGTTCATGAATAATTTGTTTCAATTTTCGCTTTCTCAAACAGCAAATTTCATAGCAATATACAGTTTACAACTTCATAAAACTGGTAGGTGAATAGAAAGTTATTAAGATCTCTTTAAATATATATAAATATCTGTTCAAAAGGTATTTATAGTTCAGGAAGGGCAGTATTAAATCATAGAAAAGAAATGCCTGAAGCAAATTAAATTCAGAGTAGTTTTTGAAACAAAAGTTGGAAACCCTGCTTAATGTTAAAAGGGATAGAATTTTAAAATAGGCTTCAAAATAGTTAATTAATACTGTATAAATAATCATTGCTGAGGCTCTCTTTTTTTTCCTGAAAGGGTCCTGCACAAATTAAAATTGGTCCCCCATTAACTGCATCTCACCTCCTTTCAAGGCAGAGTAAAGGTAAAACTTCTTACTGAGTCCTTAGGGTTCAATTCACCTGAAAAGTGAATTCACCTGACCTTCTGTACTGAGCAAGTCTATAAAAAAACAGCAGGTGGTATCACTGTGCCAGTTTGACCTATCCAGATGCAAGGTTATTTGACATGCAAAGTGCACTTTTGTTATGTCGATGAGGGCAAGCTCATCCTTCAGAGGGGAAAGGGAAATGACAACTGTGCTGTAGGTAACCAAAGAAACAGAAGTTTTACAGACACTCTTCAAGGAAACTTCATTGAATTATTTAATGGAATAAATGGAACCTAGAGCATGTCCACAACAACAACAAAAAAATACTGCCTTAGTTTATACAGATTGTAGCTCCAATGGAGAAATCAGTATCTTTTTAGTTTAGTCACCACTTCCTTAASTTTACTGGGCAGGAAGACAGAGTTCTCATTCATTGGAAATTCCTGACAGGTAAATCTAGACAAAGAAACATAGATATTTTCAGGAGCTTTATATAAATGTTTCTTTCTTCTGAGCTGGTAGTCTGGTAGAGCTTTTTGAATAATATTCATTAGCTTTGTTCTGACAAAACTGTACACTTCTCTCCRTAGCGTTGCTTAGGTTGATCCGTTATCTTCAGAAAAGAAGGGCAAGACCAACAAGCTTCCTCCAGTGTAAGAATAGGAGACAGGTCTGTTTCATAGGAAAGAGTACAGTGGAAAATTTCTAATAGAAGAGTTAGAGTTGGTATTCATAAGAAAGGAGGAATTATTTCACTGCTAGGGAGGGAATTCGTGAAGAAGCTCAGTAATAAACTAGTGTTTGGCTTCTACAGATCTGTGGTTATTGCCCTTGTGCTGTCAAAATATCAATTAACCTGTGGGAATTTGATTGTGTATTTTCATGTTGCAGCTGAGGAGATAATAAAGAAGTTTATAAAACCAAATAAGAATATCTGCCAAATTGTGTTTAGGGTTTGATTATATATATTGTCTCTATTTTTTTTTTTTTTTTTTTACCTTTGTTGCTAAAACAATAATAAGCAAAGATCTTTAAACAAGTTTATATTTCTTCTATTTCCATCAGTGATAATTGCTTTGATAACCATGGTAAACCATTTCAATCCTATGATAAGCTGTAGTATAAAATATAAGGGATTATTGATCAGAGTCCAGGTCAGAGTAATTCTAAGACCCCATTACCAAACAATATCTATTTCTAAACAATCTCTTAATTGCTCCAGACACAAATCATGTTYTGCATGAATAAATCTATTTTTAACAATAATTGCGTATTATATAATCTATTTTCTATAGAACAAAATATTTCAAAAGTTATTGAGCCCATTATTTTTCTTCCTGTGTGTTTTTGGGGTTTTTTTTTGTTCTATTTCTATAGAGAATAATGTATAARCATAAAAAGATCCATTTTCAGGATGTGAAAATACTGGCATTTCTAAATGGAGACAGTCTATTGAGAAAGTAAAATATTTTGATATTTTCAGAATATTACCCTAATTTTTAAAGGAGGTCAGATGAAATTATTTACTGAGTTTAGCTTATTTCTTAAACAAGTCCAATTAACTTCTGGCTCAGTAGCTTTGCTTCTTATAAAACAATTAATACAATTTTAAGCTGAAAAAACCCAGATGTAAGTATATATTTATTCAATTAATAAAGCATAGCAAAATTTTCATATTCCTATGTTTATCACTTCAAAAGTACAGAATCTCAGGTTCATGGGTAAGGGAAGGACTGCAGTGGGTCATCTGGTCCAACCTCCCAGCTCAAGCRGGGCCATCCTGGAGTACCTGGCACAGGACTGTGTCCAGGTGGTTGTCAAACATCTCCAGTGAGGCAGACTTTACAACGTCTCTGGGCAACTGTAGCATTGAGATTAGATGGTGGTGCTGTTACCTATATTCCAATAAGCATCTCCTGTGGAAAAGCCACTTGGGGAGGATTCAGGCAAAGCAGTYGGGTCTGTGTGGTCAGGTCTCACATGCCATGGCTGTGCCTCAGCAAAGAGAGGCAAGAAGGGCCTTTTGTATGATAAGTTCCAGCAAAGATTTATTCCAACATTCCCAAGGGGAATGAGGGACAAAAGACCTGGCCGTGTGGTGTCCAYGAGGTTAAGTAGGGATCACTGGCCAATGATCTGAGGGCACAGGGGTGGTACAAAGGGCAGGGCAAGGGTCAGTGACCTATAGAGAGGATGAGGGATGATAATTGGGGTGGGCTGGGCCAGCTGGCCAATGGGGGAAGCAGTCTAAGGTAGATTGACAATRGTGCTGCAGACCACCGTGGGGTACCTCTTTCTTTCAGCCTAGGCAGGGAAGACTGTATGGTAGATCTTTCCAGGGCAGGACTCTGGGAATTCCCCTGAGAGGTTCGAGGCGTTCCACAGGCAACCTGTTCCATGTGTGGTCACCGCACAGTAAAGAAGTTCCTCCTCATGTTCAGGTGGAACTTCCTGAGCATTAGTTTCTGCCTGTTGCCTCTTGTTCTTTTGTTTGGCACCACTGAGCAGAGCCTGGTTCCATCTTCCTGGCACCCTGCCTTCAGATACTGGCAGACATTGATGAGCTCCCCTCTCAGTTGTGTCTTCTTGAGGCTCAACAGGCCCAGCTCCCTCAGCCTGTCCTTGTAACAGAGATTTTCCAGTCCCTTCATCATCTTTGTCACCCTCCTCTGGACCTGCTCCAGGAGCTCCATGTCTCTCTTGCACTGRGGAGCCCAGAACTGGACACAGCASTCCAGATGCATCTCACCAGGSCTGAGTAGAGGGTCAGGATCACCTCCCTCAGCGTGCTGCCAATGGTCTCCCTAATGCTAATAGACCAGTAYGACAATTATGATTGTGACTACAATGTCTCCCTGGTTAACATGTCAATGCTGATTTTATCTTGTTTTAAAATGTCAGAAYTAGCAAAATATTTTATTCTTAGATGTTGCTAATGTTAGGCAGAGAAAAATATATGGGAATATTAACAGGGTAGAAAATTTAATATTTGTCAGGATATAAAAATATTTTWATATAATGCTTATTTTTTCAAAAAGCCCTTAGGAAGATATATTTAATGTAGTGTGAATCTTTACTGTATTTGTAGAATCTAGAGCACATGTATCATTATGGACCAAAATGTGATGTAGTAGGCTCATCATAAAACAGTGGAATACTGCACAGCCCAGCACAGGTTGAGCTCGACATGTGAAATGTAGGCTCCTTTTGTAACTTGATTGTTTCTATTTTTASTAAATAGAATTTAAGCACCTGCTTTGCTCCCTCATAATTTCAACATCTGTGGAAGGTTTCTTGTGCTTTGTCGTTCATTTAGAGACACTAGTGACAGTCTCTGACTGCKTCATTTATCACTGTACATTCCATTCTGCATTTGGAACTGATTGTTTCAGAGATGCAGCCTACTGTGAGTTCAGTAGGCAATTTTATGCACCGTCTGAAATGTCTTGCTTCATGCWAATAATAAAATCTTTTTGTAAGGTATTTATCAAGGTCTAAGTAATAAAACATTTTGGAGTAGGCTTCAGCCTCTAAATTAAGATCCATGTCCTTTTTCAACAGAGAYTGAAAGCCCTATATAGCGTTCCTGTAAGGAGCATCTCAGCTGTTTGAACTGTAGTGGTTAATTTGCAGCAGAAGTCAGAATTTCTAAATTGCAAACAAGAAACATGCACTACAGCACTGACTGTTAATAAAATTCCTAATATGCTCCCTCTTCATTAAAAAAAAGGATTTTTTATAACTTAATAGACTTTGTCATCTTTTTAAACTTCTCTAGAGATTGCTTTTAAACCTTGAAATTTTGCCTRCAGGCTGCTACAGAGACTGTTCTTTGTATATTACATACCACAAAAAAATAGATATATATATATTTTAATGTATAATGCAGCATTTTGTGCTGAGGTGAACATTTAGAAATATCACACCAATAATGGTTCAAAGTGGGAGAATTTTACAGCCTGGAAGGTTTTGGATATGGGAATTTAAATTCATTAACCTTGAAGAAATCTATTTTAAATTCTGACATTAATTTCACAAGCCAGTCATTATAATTTTCAATGCTATCAAGAGCCTTTTCAGTTGGGTATTAGAAGGTTGTTCTCCCTAAGAAAAAAAAGATAGATCCTTCTTACTCACTATCTTTTCTTGAGCTCCGGTTTTGTAAAAAATTGCATGTTTATGATGCATTTTGTGTTTGCATGGTCTCAAAGTTAGTTTGCCAGCTTGAACAGCAAATACCAATATATATTAAAGAGGGAGGATGTAAGATTCTTTTTAATGTTAAACTTCTCTGTCCCATTTTTAATTATATACAGTAATTAAAAACATGAGTAATATTTTTTCTTTGGTGGCAGTTAACTGTTGATTTCTTTGGTTTTAAGTTAGCACTAGTAATATTTACTATGGAATCTTCAAAGTTGTGTTGATTTTATCTTGAATAATTTTTCTTTCATTAATAGCTCATTATCAAGCTATTGTAGAGACAGTCTCTCTGTGTGATGTATGATTTCCTAAAAAATTAACAACATTATAAAAATTCTAGTAACAAGAACTTGAACTAAATTTGTTCAAGTCAGGAACAGGAAGAGTAGCTTGAATATCTTTCCATATCCTGTCTCTTTCCTGATGTCAGAGTGGTTAGATTATGGATGAAGAATCARTTTAATTCTGGGCTTCACTAGTATACAAACTTCAGAACCAGCTGTAAGTGTTAATGAATGACAATGAGTTCCAATGAAAATGGAACTGCTCGGTTCAACATGTAGGAAAATATTTACTTTTAGAATAAGGGTCAAATTGTAGAAGAGCTGTAGTTTTCTTTTATTAATCTTTAATACAAACCATCAGACTTTGTGGTCTGGAAATAAAAAGAAATAATAAAGTGGCTTTTATAGTGGAAGAATTAGATGTTAAAGATAAAATACTTCTGTACTTTTTGAGAAGTCTGTAGTGTCCTGCAGACTTTGGAAAAGACCAACTAAAAGTTAAAATACAAATTTCCTGTCTTTTCCCCCAGTCTTTTGTCCCATAATTCAGTATGGAACATGGTGTGGTGTAGTCCACCCCTTCCTGCGAAATAATATTTAAGAGCAGTAGTGATGAAGAAATTGTAGCCAAAAAAATACAAACAATGAAATTCTTCCCAAGACTGTTATTGCAAGAATGGGATTAATTACGAAGAAAAAAATGTTTTGTAACCTTGATCACTCTAATTTACCTGGGCTATCTCCCAAGAATACCACTATTTGATTTTCTGTCTGTGAATGAGTCCAAAAGTTTCTATATTGGAGAGGAAAGGATTAAGAAAAAAAATTCCAGGAAAAAAAATCCAGATCAGAATTTTTTTTCCGAAAACTCTACAAAACTGCACCAGCTTTAACATGTTCCCCCATAACCAGTTCTCTATTTTTCCTGCCAACAGGCACATTAAAATTCTCAAGTGTAAGCTCTGAAGTAACAGGATAATAAACAGTTAAAACTTCCATACTCAAAAATACTTAATATTAAAAAAAAAACAAACCCCACCTGAAAAAAATCAAAACTTGAAAAATAGAAGAGARTGTGAGTAATTCTGAAACAGGGTTGCTTCAATCATCTTAGAGTATTAGCAGAAATCCATGTAATTCTTGTTATACAGCACACATTGATTTTTGTCTTGTCCTGATGCTAGATTTGTATTATATCTACTCTCATAACTTTCATTAAGACTTATACTTAAAAGAATATTKTTCATTTTCTTTCAGATATTTCCTCAGCTGTTTCTTCATTCTTTTCTGTGTTCACACTTTAATTTAGATATACTCATTATCTCTCTTTTTATTATTCTTTTTCTTCTTGTATCTCAGTAGTCTAACTGAAATCTCTCCTGTGTGCAGGTTATTGTWACTGCACTCTATGATTAGTTTAGGTTATTACAGTGCAAATGTCATAGAGCTTTGACTTTTTTCTGTAAATTGAGGTACAATATATATGAATCATATACTTGGGAGATTTTTGTGGTTTCTTGTTTGGAAGCTATGATCAAACAATTTTTAACTGAGAAGTTTATTTGTTCTAGCAGKTTCCTTTGCATATAATGTGAACTTAACAAGGAGCTAGAGGAAAAGTACGTTAGAAAGCTTAGATGTAAACCACCTTTGAAATTCCCTGATCGTCCCTGTATATAAATGTACGCACATTCAGGAAGGAAAAAAAAAAATTATTGACTCTGTATGGAATCCAGGCTATAACTGTGACATTCTGGCATGTGGAGACTAAAACAATATCTTCTCATTTGGGTGCATTACTGGAGTGGTCCACAACCTTGCTTTACCCTATCCTAAATTTCTAAAAAGAGAAAATGGTGGGGGTGTGAAACAGCAGTTAGCCTTAAAATTATGTTTAAAAAATTTCATAAATCCACATATTTCAAAAATAGTGAGTTTTCATATAAGAAAGGTCTTCAAAGTCTTTTTGTATTTTTTTTTTCTGATTGGTAGCATCATGTCATTTTGATTTATGAAAATTTCTGATGGAAAGATTTAGCCTTTTTCCTCTTTTCAACTAAATATTGGGTGATCACTTATTTTGTATCATTAGTTTCTTTCATTCCAAAAAGGAAAAGCAAGTCACTTGCTAAGTCCGTAAAATCAGCAGTCCTTCAGAAGGATTCTATAGAATCCAGAAGCTTGCTCAGTTTAAAGTGACATAGCAAAAAAGCCTACAAGATCTACAAAACCAATGGTTAGATCAAACCATTATTTGTTTATCTTTATCTAGATGCAGGGATGTAAAGCTTGAATATGCACAGGTATGCAGATAGATAAGCTAAAGGAAGAGCCACACCCAGACGTGTGAGCTGACTGATTTTACTCCAGGGAATGAGTGGGGGGAGGAGAAAGACACAGACCTGCAGCTTCAGAACAGCTTCATTGCCCTGGTAGACTGTGAGGGAAGACTTRAAGGGGTGACAGAACCAGCCATGCCTGAAATGCAAGGCAACATCAAAGGAAAGCAGCAGGCAGTAAGAGTTGGAGACTCTTTCCCAAGGGGAATGGAGGCCCCCATCTGCTAGTCCTGTTTGCTCTCTAAGGAGACTTGTTGCTTGCCTGAGGCCCAGACACCAGATGATATGGAGAGACTAATGGGATGTGTCCAGCCCTTGGATTATTTTCTGCTGCCATTCATGCACATGGGCACCCGTGGTACTGTGAGTGGAGATGTCAGCCTCATCCAGAGTTGTTTCACAGCTCTGGGTGTGAGAGTGAAGGGCATAATGTACCTCCTCAGTCCTGACGCTTAAAGAGAAAGGCTTGATTGAGAGAAAATGGGTAGTGCAGATCAATCACTGGTTGCACAGCTGGTGTCATACAGAGATTTGAGGTTTATAACAGGCTTTCTCTTTTCAGGACTGAGGACTATGGGATAACAGAGATAGTGCTAAAGGCAATCCTGTCTCTGATACGTTGCAGCTGTGTTAATTACCAAAGAGTGGGAACAGCCTTGCCCTCCCAGCTATGGGTGTGACAAAAGAGTGAGTTAGTTAGTAGAGAGRAGTCAGTTGGAGTCTGCTGGTTGTGCTGAGAGGGGGAAGGGACAGGAGGTTGTGTGAGGGACAGATAAGGTTGAGCCACTGTACAAGGGACAGGCAGAGGTGGGTGTCTGTGCCAGGGATAGGAAGCAGTGAGCTGGAACTGCAGAAGGAAGCAAGAAGAAGGAGACAAAGAGCCAGAGCTGTGTGGAACTGCCCCTAGGATTGCTACATAGAAAAGGTGTGAAAGACTTCTAGATACCATAGTGCTGATACTTAAAGCCCCCTGAAGTCTTTATTGTAGCACTCTGAGCCGTCTTGACTATGACAGAGGACTGCTGGACACGCCTAGTTCTTAGGGTCAAAATGTGGAMGGAAGTAGTAGTAGAAGAAGAAGAAGGAAAGAAATAGGGGCCCTATTCTTATATTTTGTAATTTTAAAATGAAAAAATAATAATAATTTCCAGAACAGCAAGGATTTTCCTGTTTCATCCAAAAAAACCCATCCCAACAATTTTACTTTTAGTATACAATGCAATTTATGTCTTTTCTTTTTTTTGTTCCCTTTTTCACATATCTGATATGGAGACCTAATCTTCCAATAAATACCTCAATATTAGTGCATGTTATGTGTTTTATAAAGATTCAAGGATAGTATCAGAATTTGCCCTTGATGAACAGTGAGAAAGTCATATGTATTGGTAATTAGTGAAAATTCTTCTTCTTGAGTATATGGTAATCGTAACTGCCTAAGGCGGGATATGCTGATAATGATGGGAATGTCCTTTATACAAGAAGAGAAGAAAAGCAGTAAAGAGATGAGAAAGAATGCAGATTTAGAGAATTGTTATGACATGAAGAAAGGTGGATGTTTTCATCATTTGACAAGAGGATATGTTCTTTTTTATCCTCATCTAACTCACTTTCTCTGCTAATTTGCCAMGGGACAGTGCCTGAGGGGGGAGAGTCCTTGCACTTCACTCAAGGCTGTGTGGTTCAATTTGTAGTTTTTTGTTCAGGATATCATGATATCACCTTTTTCATACATATTTAACATCTACAGTGCACTAACCATTTAAAAGTAATCTATCTGTCCTCCTATTTGTACCCACTAAAGAAAAATCTCTCCACCGAACCTCTCAACAATGAAACCCCTTGTGAGTTTTCAGTTGCAGAGGCTCTGGCATTGGTGTTTCAACAGAATATTGGTGCTTAAAAGTGACTGAGGACCAGAAAACAGTGGGTGTGAGAAGTTATTACAGAATTGATCTGGTGYAACCCCAGGATCTACATAAACTACAATATGTATTCATGAAATTAGAAAAATTCATCTAATAACTAAAGATAAATGATCATGTAAAAATTGACTGACTCACCAGAATCAGTGTGATCACTGGTTTAACATCAGCAGTGACCTGTAAAAACTGGAATATCTCAAGGGTTGAAAATAGGAAATGGAGTTTTTTAAGTGTTCAGTATCTTMATGATCTTGATGATAACATAGAATTCACTCTCAGCAAATGTATGCATATTACTGTATAAAGGGAGTGACTGATATACTAAATGTTAGAGCTAATGTCCTGAGGGACCTTTAAAAAGCTGACAACTGAGCCAAAAGAAATCAAGGAAAATTCAAAAGAAATTTCAGCAAGGAGACTGTACATCAGTACAGGTTTGTTTACCAAGCAGCTAAATAACAATGTTTCATGCATGTAGGTATGATTCTGTCTTATCATCTCCCTGTCTCCAGTTACTTGAAATTTAGAGACTATGTCAACCAACTGTGTAATCCTTGTGTGAACCTCCTGGAAAAAGTTGTAACAGACTTCTAGGAGAAGAACTGGCTCTGGACAAAATAAGTCAAAAACATAGTAAAGTTTTTTGGGGTTTGGATTTTTTTGTTTGTTTTGGGGTTTTTTTTTGGGGGGGGGTTGTTTGTTTGTTCGTTTTTCTTGTTCTATAGAATTGGAAATATGTGATATCCCAACTGATGACTCATATCCATTGCAATCACTGGTTAGAAGAGGCACTGGTCTAATCTGGGCTTGGAGGGAATATCACAGAATTCTTATTATATTGCAAATCCCTTCTGTAAATCTCTAGTGCTGGCAGTCTGATTCAAAGACCACTGAAAACAACATATAGGAATTGAAGTGAATTATATTCCATATTAGCATCAGTTCATTGTTTATACACATGGTCAGTAAATCTGTAGCAGTAAAAAAAAAGGTATATATATGTACATTCATATGCACAAGGGACATGATCAGACCTTTGGGGAATTATGATGTGAAATCAGAACAGTCAAATTGCATCTATATGGCATCTTAAGTGTAGTAAACTCAGGACTTTTAGAGGAAATATTTCTTCTGAGTTCCTTATCTGAATGAGTTTTGGCCTTTTAGTTGCATGATAGAAGTTATTATTCTAAAGAGATGAAGAAGGCTGCTGATTCATGTACACTGATCTATACCAAAGAATTAATGAGGAAAGAAAATTRTCCAGTATATATCTAGTAATGTGTAAGCGATAGTTCATGACAGGAAACTCCACACATTGTTTCTCAAAAGAACACAGAAGTGGACAGGAAAAAGCTAACAGAATGTTCCCAGTGTGACTGTAACCAAAGGTGTTAATACATTGTATGAACAGGGCAATACTGGATATCAGTATAATAGTTATATAATCTGCATACTTGCTAGCATTGAATATGATGGATGATCTGTAGCTAATATGCAGGAATGATATGGCAAAATTAAGAGAGGRTTGTAGAAAGAAGCACAGAACTGAAGATTTACTCTTGAAGTACTAACAAAATTAGTGTAATCTTAATGTAAAGTGAATTGGTAGAAGAAAAACATGATTGATATAGGCTATATTTTAAAAAATGTATTGGTATGAAACAAATGTATTGGTAGGTAAATGCTGACRTTGGGTCTCATTTTATATCCATCATATCCTGTTGGAAGATTTCATTTCACATTAGTTTTAATTTGGTCTCCTATGTGGAAAATCCCAACTGTATATGTAATTCAAAGCTTTCAGAAGAGCTATCATATCATAAACCTTTTCTTCGAGTGTGGGCTCTTTGGAGAATCTCTCTGGATGCCTCATGTTCTATTTTCTCCTGTCTCATGAAGATGATGACAGCAGATCAAGAGACATGTCTGTTGTACCCACCACCATTGCCTATGCAAATACTAATGTTCCAAATCTTTAAATCAGATCCTGTGAAATTTTCAAACGCTGCAATGGTGCCTGCTGTCACCTCTACCTTCCCACTAAGTTTGGTGGTACTTAGCATGAGGCACCCTAGACAGGCTGTGGGAGACTTAATCTGGACACCCAGGCTACAGCACATCCTCTTTCCTGGAACAGAGCAGATGATGGCATAAGGTAACCTAAACTCAGAGAGAARCTGGTGCTACAACAACAACATCTCTGACATTTTGGTGGTGCTGTTGTGGATTGGTGGTAGATGCTCTTGGCCCCTGTGCCACTGGATCCTGAGACTGTCATCTGACAGGAATAAATATATGAATGGTAGAGGAAAAGGGTAAAGATGGCATTAGTAAATTAGGAACAGAAGCAGAAATCTGGGAGAAAAATGTGTTGGCCAAAATCATCATCATTATCCTTATCATGTTAGCCAACATGATGTCCTAGAAACTAATTCTGGAAAATCTTGTCCATATGGTTTAGCTAAAGGGACAAACAATACATTTCTAGTGGTGGTAAGAGTGAAGGAATCTTAGCAATTGCCACATTTTCCAGATCCAGCAGTCCCCTCTCCTCCAGGAGATCTGAACACCTAAAGGTCTTGTAAGGCTCTGTACTCTGGGACTGCATATTAGCTGATCAGATTGATCTCCACTTCTTCCTGTTGTGGCCCTATTATTGTTACCTGGAAGCATGGTTTGGCAGCACTGTCACCACCATTGTCACCTATCCAGTACATCCTGCTCCTGAATTTCCATCTTATCTCTATGTCATCCCCAAACTGTTAATTCTGCTGAACATCCTGGATAACACCTGTGATGACAAGCTCAGTTTTATCCCTCATCTCTGTCTTCTCTGCCTGAGTCACCACCTGGGTAGAGGGGCACTACAAGGGATTCAGGATAGCTTTTCTGGTCCAAGCTGCCTCCCTTTTCTGATAACATGGGGACAAATCAGCAGAGAGCACACAAATGCTGCAAAACCTCTTCATCAGAAGTGAGCAGAAGAATAAGCCTGTCAGTCCTTAAGTATCTTTAAAGACACAACACATTAACTTTCTGTCTAAYGTCATCTTTTGCACAGATCATCGCTACTGAAGAACATGGTTTCTACAGATCATAAACCTGATCAGTTCCTGTGAGAGGTGGTTGAAAATGAGTTCTGAAAAAATAGGTAGATGARGAAGGATTAGTGGTACCTCAAAGACTTGAGGGCTGGAAGCATATATGAGGGCACTTGCTCTCTATATATCAAAGAAAACCAGTTTTTGAAGTCCAGAGTTTTCGAAGACTCAAGTACACTTGCATGATAGATGAGAAGCACTTTGATGTTCATTGAGTGCAGGCATTTATTGGTTTAATTTCCTCTGAAAGGGGATGGGGGTGTGGATGGGGGGGATGTGTGTGTGAATATGTGGTCTGAAGAAGCTTTGAGAACTAACTCAGTACATGAAAAGTAAAGCAATTTTCTTCAAAAGCTCATTACTGCTTCCATCCAGACTGCAAATGTAGACATAGTCTTAGAAAACTTATTTGATTCTGGAAACTTAATACTTATCTTCTATTTCCAAAGTCTCTAGACTGCCCTTTTTTCCCCATAGTTTTTCTATCTGTTTCTGTGAAAGGAATAAATTGTTTGAGTTTGTGGTTTTAGCTGATTGCTTGTTTATGGTGAAGGTGGTTAAATTTCATGCTGTCAGATTCTAATATCGAGGCTTTGGAAAATGTATAAAAAAATTATATCAGGCTCCCTTTGCAGAGAATAAACAAGTACGTAGTTCTGCTGGAGTGGAGACACATTATATCATTTGAACTGGATCATACTTTTTGTGCTCTGCTGGTTGATGCCTTTACTGATTTATGGCAAATATAATTAAGGTACCTTTCAGTATTCAGTTAAAAATATAAATAGTTTCTGAAGAGAAAACAGAAAAATGTAAAAAAACACCACAGATAAAAAGAAGAAAAACTCCTCAAAGATCCCATTTTGCTAGTTTTAACTGCTTCAGGGAGTTGTTATTTTGTTTGTTTTAATGTTGAGGGTAAATAAGCTTTCCCTGCAGTGCAGTGCTGCCAGCATATGTACCTATATTAAATGAAGGTGAGGTGAAAAGGAGTAATCAGAAATACACAGGATGAAATTAAGTCTGCCTCTAGGCATGTTTATATATGCAAATTAAGCAATAGAATATTTCAAGGGCTTTTGCTAAGTGTTTTGGAAAACAAAAACTTGTGKACTATTTTGTAAGGGTCAGTTCTGAATGAGGTATTTGAACACACAAATTTAGTACATTTCAGAAACTCAAGAAGAGTTTTGTTTTTATATTTCCTTCCAAAGTATGCATATCAATTTTTAACCATTGAAATATGACATGCAAATATGTAAAAGTGAGTGGAAATAATSTACATGTATTGAAAGAGCCAACACAACCTAGGATTTGGCTGGACAGGGTGCTGGACCATCTTGTCTAGACTGTACTTTTGCCAAGAAAGTTTGGACCAGATGATCCTTGTAGCATACGTGTAACTGGTATGTTACAGTTCTGTGATTTGAAAGGGTACAGCTTTAGCAGTATTTAACAGTATTTAGTGTTTTAACAGTATTCATTTATTTTTTCCTTCTTAAATAATATGGTTCTCTGACAACATATTTAAGAAGGGATGGAGAAAGCTGCAGTGCAACTGCATTCAGAGAAGAGAGGAGTGAGAATATGTGAGAAAAAGAGCTCTGCAGACACCAAGGCCAGTGAAAAATGAGGAGGAGGAAGTGCTCTAGATGTCAGAGAAGAGTGGTGAAAACCATGGTGGAGCAACTATACCCCTGCAGCCCATAAACATGCATGGGGGAGCAGAGATTCACCTGCAGCCCCTGGATGACTCCACCTTGGAGCAGGGGGATGCCCAAAGGAGACTGTGACCCTGTGGGAAGCCTGAACTGGACCAGGTTCCTGGAAWGACCATGGACCTTTGGAAATAGGAGCCCATGCTGGAGCAGATTTGCTCTCAGGACTTGTGACCCCGTGGAACAGACCCACAGTGGAGAATTTTAYGAAGTACTGTAGCTGGTGGGAAGATTTTATATTGCAGAAGWKTGTGGAGGACTGTCTGGAGCAGAGGAAGTGTGAGAAGTCCTCTCCCTGAAGAGAAAGGAGTGGCAGAGACAGCATGTGATGGACTGATTTTTAACTTCCATTCCCCTGTCCCCCTGCATTGTAGAAGGGGATGAGGCAGACAAAATCAAGAGTGAAGAAGACAAGCAGGGGAAAGCATTTTAAGATTTGAACTCATTACCCTGCTCTGATTTGGGTGGTAATAAACTAAACTAATTTTCCTAAGCTAAGCCTGTTTTGCCTGTGGTGGTATTTGGTGAGTGATCTYTCCCTGTCCTTTATATGTGCCCTTGTGTCCAGCCAGGGTCAAACATCACACAGTACTTACTGAACCCAATCAAATTCCTCATACTTTGAGGGGAAGGGACAAATATGAAAGTAAAGCAAGAGAGGGATATGTATTAAAAAATTTGAAAAATCACCTCAATTGAAAAAGTTTTAAAAGCTTTAGAGCTTTACAGAGACAGACCTCATAGGCCACACAGCCTGTGTGAAATTGGATTCCATGTGATTATTTCTGGGCAATAATTCAGAGCAAATAACATCAAGAAAGCCTTGCATAAATCCTGACAGAAAAAGTGGATTTAAATCAAACTAATAGGTTGCAAAACATATGAAATATGCTTTGTACTGTGCCTCGGAGACACATGGCCAAATCCATATTCAAAAAGTAAAAACAAACCAGAGTGATTTGAAGAATAAATCACTTGTCATCGTGATCTTTAAAAATGCCAGAATTTAATGCAAAAATATAATCCTAACATTTATTGCAGCAAAAATAAATGTCAACATATTAGACTTAACTGGCTAAGCCTTGTGGTAGCATTTCTACAAAGTGAAAGGAACATGACAAGTTGTATTTCACATTTTTTAGAATAAGATTTGGTCTTCTTTATCATAAGCAGTAGATTTAAACACTTTATTTTAATTTACTTCACAGTATTGAGAAAAACATTGACTCAGATAAGAAGTGGAATACCATATACACTTTTCTCTGAAGCAATCAATCAACTTTAGAAGCTAAATATGTAATATGACAACACTASAGTTTTGCAGTAGAATACAAAATGTAACATAAAATGTTTGTGACATTTCACAGACACTGCTTAGAAACATATCTGCTATATCTAGAACATCATAAAAGTTACAGTTTACTATTGGTTATAACAGGTGTATCTTCATAAACACGTAATTACACATTACTGTATACAAGGACTATAATTGGGAGCATCTTTTGAGTGCTGCTGGGTACATGTCCAGACATAATCACTGTTCTAATTCCTTCTCAAACCTTGCTTTTGTGTAACACTTGTGTGCTCTTCCTCTCCTTCCRTTGCTTATGACATTATGCTTTGCAAGCTGTGTTCCTACACATTACTAGCATAAATACACATAAAAAAATAGGCATCATAGAGACTAGCAGTTTTTAAAACCTTGTATTTGTAATAAATAATCCAAATGCATTGGAAATTAATACATTTCTTCTTGTTATAGCAGTGTTACCTTAGCCCTCAAGGGATTTTAAATTATTGTTTGTTACCTCACAGATTAACATATTTAGATAATTTTCTTTCAGACAACAAATAATATTTGCGTAAGTTTAGAATAATAAAGCAATAGAAATATCAAATATCAATATCATTACTGCATTAAATATCTGTATGAAGTAACACTGTAAAAAGGTTTGTAATTGAAACCCTAGAAAATACTTCAGACTTATATTTGAATTTGCAAAGCTTAAGCGCTTAGAGGAAGACACATTTGTACTTCTTCACGCAATGTTACTTCAACCTTTTGGTGTTTTCCATCTGACAATGTCAGAGGTAGTTTTCTCTTTAAGAGAAAAAGAGAATGGCAAATATGGTTAATGTAATTAAAGAATAAAAGCATACAGGATTGTCAGAATACTGTATAGTTATCTCTGTGTGAATTACTTTTTAGTATAAACTGTCCATTTTACAGCCTTAGAGTTTATTTATGTAGTGATACATAACACTATAGCATCTCTTAATTTTGCTTTATGTTTTCTTTTAAATGTTCAGGGTTCAGGTTTTTTTGAAAAGACAATGACAGAAAGAAACATATCTAATAGCCTCCTGATGGCTGAGGGAAGATTGTGTATGTTACATAAAAGTATCTACTCTGCAGCTTGCCATCTCTCTTGCTCCGGGAGTGGCAGCAAAACAATCCTGCACGTGGCAGAGCTGCCAGGAGTCACTGATGTGTCTGACTGGTGTTGCTGCTGGTGCTGGTCTTGTTGGAACTCTCTGGAAAACCTAAATGATTTACCAGGGTTGATGAAAGAGGATAACCTGGAGAGAGGAAAGAGATTGCTGGAAATGGTATGAAGTGGTCTCTAGAAATATAGATAAGCCCATTAAATGCGTCCAGAGTGACAACTGGTCCTTTTTACTAAAGCTAATAGGTGCAGGTAGTAGAAATCCACAAAAAGGCCAGTTTTTTAGCAAGTGGGTTAAAAAAACTCTACCTCAGAGCAGAGTATGATCACATGACAAGTTCAGAAGATCCAAGATTATTTTAAAATACTTTTTTTTTCCTAATATCAAGCATAAACATTTGTCTCAATCTTTCCACAGAAATAAACTAAATTATTTTAGTTTTCACACGGGTTCCAAGCTTGCATAGGTTTGGTTAGTAAAAGGTATGAGCCAACTGAATTTTCATGCATTTGTCCACAGAACTAGATACTTTCATTATCCTATACAGGGACCAAGGGAATCATCCTCCTTTTTGGTACACATAGGCAGAAATGCTGGTACAAACTAAGTTCTAAGTCTAACAGAAAGCTTTATAGCCTCTGCAAGTGCTTATTTTTGAGGAGACTCTCATATAGATCATCTCTCACACTGCTTTGGCTCTCAGGCCTTTTAATGAATTTCATTCCCTTGGAATGCGACTTCTGAAATGGGCCCTATGACAGACACATTACATCCTTTGTTGTTTGTAGGGGGTTTTAACACCTTGATATACAAATTCCTCCTTTTTATTTACATAAAATACTATATGACATAAAATGTACGCTATATACTTCACATACCAGTAAAATAAGAATTATAAAATAAGACAAAATGTATGATTACATATTTAACTCTTAAGTATGTGCTAAGAAAAGGAGTTGCAGCATATATTGCATTGAAATTTGAAACTAGTTAGCATTTTTTATAACAAGGATTACAATTGTTTAAGTATTATGTGGCTTTGTATAAATAATAAAAATGACAAAAAATCTAGTTACATTTATTAAAATTATGCTGCAATCAACGAGTTATAAGATAATATTCTTTTTTAGAGGAAATCAAGCTTCTCTTTCAGTGGAATCTTATTTCTGCCTAGATTTTATGTCCTTCAACTTACAGATACATAAAGGTGTTTATAGACCTGAAACTGATAGCCACTTAAAAATGTTTAAAAATTTCTACAGACAAAAATGTATTGAGCTTTTGACATATCACAAACTACATATACTACTGCTCATATACTTTTGTAGGTTACATGGAAAATTCTCCTTATTTTCCTCTCCGAAGAATCCCCATTGTATTTTTATCTCCTCATAAAACATTCACTAAAGCAAACAGAATATTCASGTAGCAATATTCTATTTTATGTTTCCTGTACTCTGTAAAAGAGCTTTTTTTATTTTGATTTATGTTTCATTGCCCCCTGCTGTTTGATAAAGAACTTTTTTTTTTAAGAATCAACATCTCAGTCTACTTTCTTTACTAATGAAAAAGGAATTGGATTTGAAATCATCCCCTCTTATTCAACATGTGCAACTTTTTTAACCTGAAAGACAGAAGCATTCAATAGTGCAGTCAGTCATTCAATTAAACTATTATGAAAAGGCTGCAAAATGAAAAAAGTGCRTTTAATTGCCATTTCCTGTCTTACACAAAATAATGAGAAGCTTAGATAGTATATTTCATAAGCAGTGTTTCATCCCTTTTTAGTTACTGTCTTCAGATACATAATGCCTCRTGAAAAAGGAGTTTTCCTTATATATGCAGATCTATTAGCCCCTACTCCATGAGAAGGATTCTCTGTTGTTGATGAGACTTTTCACTTAGATATTCTCATCACCTGTCTCAACATAGTTCTTTTCATTTTAAAAAATATTTACCTGAAAAAGCTGAAGCTCTTACTGGTGTTCATTTATTTCTTCTGGAAGTTACACAAAAATTTTGCCCAAGCAATATTTTTTCACTCGGRTAAGAATATCTACAAGACTTCTCTAGTGGGATCTTAATTTACAAACCTAGATAGGACAGATATTGGCTGTGTCCACCAGCAAAAAATCTGTGTCTGTTTACCCTATGAATCATTCCCTTCTTCAATTAATCTCTGTCATGCTAGGAGAGCAATGGGTCTACCAATTTTTTTTTTTTAAATAAATGAGATATATAGCAAATAACGGCAAAAGCTTTATGCAAAAGGCTTCCATAAGTCACAAAATCTCATCAGTTTCATTAGAATTGTGGGACTATATTTAAAGTTGTGGGTTTACTTTAAAAACTGATTTTGGAAAAGTTACTTGGACTTTTAACCCAAACCCACAGATATTCTGTAAGGCAACTGAAGCCCATGCAGTAGAACAGTGACAAAAGAACAGTGACATTTGTACCACTGCYAGTACACCTGAGGGGTAGATCTACCAACATGAAGGGGAGCCTGAAGACTCAGGCTTAAATCTGGTTTATCTTGGCTGATGAGATAGCCTGAATTAAAACCTGTGGTATCAGCCTGCACCAAACAGAGAGAGCATGACTTACCCACAACAACTTCTTTTAGTAATATGTCATTTTATTTCAGTTTGTCAGAGGCAAACTAAGAACACAGTCAATTAATTAGCTCAGATGACTTGGATGACTTGATAATTTGTCTGAGCCCTGAGGCTTCTTATTAAATATCCACAGTTTATAATGTAGCGCAGAGCTGGAATAGCGAAGCCAGATCAGATGCTGTGTAGGTGTGTTACATCAGTATAAATGCTCAGYTCTATACGAGTTAATTTAGAATATTCCTCGCTTAAGGCAAGAAGCAGCTACAGATAGTGCCACAAATGCATGTTTTTCTGCTTCTCAGCTAATCAGAATCACAAGTCCTTTTTGTGCAAAAGATTTATAGCCTCTATCTGCCCACATCACAGAAAAGTGAGGAACTAAGCTGACTGCACAAAGAATTACTTCAAAATTACCAAATGCCAGGAAGATTTACTTCAAAAGGAATGTTTTTTGTATTTTAGTAAGGCTTTTGATACTGACCCTCAAAGTATCCTTCTGAACAAGTTGTCCAGCTGTGGGATGAGCAGGTTAATGGTGTTCTGACCAGGACTGAACAAGGCTCAAAGGTTTGTAATGGATGGGGCTGCAGCTGTCTGTACAGCTAGTGGTGTTCTGCAGAGTTCAGTTCTAGGGACAGGTCTGTTCCTCCTAATGGAGGACTTGAATGCACCTTGTAGTGCAAGGCGTTGAGGGGTAACATCATTGCTCTCTGCATCTTCCTGAAGAGGGGAAGGGGAGACAGAGTCCTGCTTCCTTTGACCCACGGGTAGGACATATGTGTRTTGCTTAAAGCTGAGGCAGGGGAGGTTCAGAGTGAATATTAGGAAGCATTTCTTTATTGAGAGGATGGTCAAACCGTGGATCAGGCTTAATAGAAAAGTTGCTGATGCCCCAAACTTGTCAGTGTTAAAGAGGCATTGGATCATRATAACATACTTTAACTTTTGGTCAGCCCTGAAATGATCAGGCAGTTGGACTAGATAATCACTGTGGGTCCTTCCAACTGAAATATTCTGTTCTATTCTATTCTGTTCTGTTCTGTTCTGTTCTGTTCTGTTCTCACTCACCCAGCCAGCATCTATGTTTTGTCTGCAAGAAATGAAAAGGAGCTCAAGACAAACAACAAAACAGAGAAAGTCTCTGAAAGAGAATGAAAGGATAAGTTYGAAGGAGAAAAAAAGGATGTTTAAGCTGGTGGAAGACTATAGCAACATGTTTTCATGGGGGAAGGTATAAGGAAAAAAACTTCAGAGAAATCAGAAGGTGACAATAGGAATTTGGGAGAGAAAAGAAGAAAATTGGTACAGAGGCATGTACATGCTCAACAGCAGCAAAAATAAACTGTAGTCCAAGGTGTTGCACTGGAATCTTTGGTAATAGTATTATTACGAATTTATGATTCTGTATCTTGTTCATCCTGAAACACTCCCATCCACTCATACATATCCACATATTTCAGCTTTATTTGCAAACACAACCCACTGGATCCAAAGTTCATACCCATAAAATAGGAAAATATGTATTTACTTCTCCAGAAATTTGTCCCACAATCTTTATTCTGCTTTGTTTTTTTCCTGAAAGAGAGCACAATATGTTGTAATGTTTTCGAATTTAGTTTACAATATCTTAGTATTATTAYCAACTAAGAATTTGTTTGCAGTCTTGTCCACAGCTGGAAATTGTTGATGGAAAAGCTTGAATGATAAWTTATCATTGTTATTTATATAGAAAGGCTTAGCATGTTACTACAAATCAATGATGTTAATKTTTTTCTCTTAACATTCTGGCTGCAGCCTTTATTGTTTTTACATTAATTGAATCTTATTTTTGAGTTCTGGAATCCRTTTATGCAATTATTTAGCAACATAGCTATTGGCTATGAAACTTATCCCTCTTCCAGCTTATTTGTAACTTACAAATGAGCACCATGCTGCACAGGTCTATCTAAGATAAACCCTAAGYGTGTATTTTCACTTTTGGGATAATTTTCTAGTGAGTTCTCTTCCTCAGTGACACACTGCTCTGATTTTTCATCCTGATCATTGCCTTCATTTATTTTGTAAATCTTTCACAACTTTTTGAAATATAGGTCCTGTCTGGTTTTCTTCCTAGYTATTCGACAGTTTTCCCAAGAACTATATTAGAAAATGCCTTTTTGTGCCACTTTAACACCCCAATATTTTTATCACTTTAGCATCCCAATACTTTTCTTTGTTTCCCTTAAGCGTCTGTGCCTCTTAAAAGGGTTGTATGTTCTTTATATATCCATACTTATTGTTTTTATTCTTTCTAGATTAGAGTACAAGTGTCAGAGATCATTTATTTTGACCAATATATATAAAATAAATTAGGTTGAGTATGTGCCAAATCTGAGTCTTSATGTCAGATGTAGGTGTTATACAATACCATGAAGACTACTGATTAGTTTTGTAGATATGAAGAATTCTATACCACAGCYTTTTTTTGATGCTAGTTGCAAATTTTCCTATTCTATAACAAAGTTGAATGAAGTAGAAAATCTTCYTTTTTTATATAGAAATGGAAGAAGTAATCAGAAGAACTGCTTCTGTACAGGTTTTGTTTCTCTCAGTCACATTCTTTTYTTGCAGTGCACCTGAGGACTCACAATCTTCCCTAACAATGCCAATTGTTCCAGCTTATTGGGTTGCTCATAGAAACAACAGAAGCTGTTTCCAGAATGTAATTTGGTACAATRTTTTATTATCAAAATAATTTGCAAGAATGCTTGTTATGTACTTATGAGACATAAGGACATATCTGAAATATTTCTCAGCTCACATAACCTATTCTTCCCAAGGAAGAAACTACACACAAACAATCATATATAAATATGTAAAAAACCCTTGATGATATACAATAATAATAAATTAATATAGATATTGTATATTTGCTATTGCAGGTTGCACTTCAGAGATGCTTTTTTGTTTTCTATTATTTGTCATAGAAAAACCCTTCTTTTCATTAAGACAAACAAAAAAGTCATAATAAAGCAGCTCACCATAGCAATATGTTTGACATGCAAGGTAAAGAATATGTTTGAGGCAAATCAGAACCAGTCCGCGTTAATGACTGCTAATTTAGATTCTTTGATAAAATACATACACATCTGGTTACTTYCATAAAATGGGGCAAAAGGCAAATGCACTTATTATTAGTGTTTTCTAAAAATTCTGATCCMGATCACAACCCTGCTATTCTACATAAACTCCAAATAAACATTAAGAAATAGTCGTTGTTTCAACAGGCCATAATGTAATCTGTGTGGGAAAGAAAACCAGAAAAAAATCATTCTTACTTGTGAGGTTAGACAATAGTGGTTCACAGAAGTTTCACAGACAGGTGATAGAAAGAGCATCTTATTTCCAAAAAGGATTCAAACTTGTAATTAYCTATAACTTATACCCATGTAGAAGGAGAAAAACTATTAGCCTTCCATACATACTAAGAGGAAATATCACATGGATTTTTTTTCTCCACATTTATCTGCAGATATTCTAGTTCTGTAAACAAGACTAGGCTCCATTTATAGAAGCCAAACAGCATTGTTTCAAAGCCAAAGGGGAATGATTTCAAAATTAAAGACAGCAGGTTTAGATTAGCTATTAGGAAGAAAAATCTTTACTGTGAGGATAGGGAAACATTGGAAGAAGTTGCTCAGGGGAGTGAATGCCTCGTCCCTAGAGGTGCTCAAAGCCAGGTGGGATGGAGCTCTGAGTAACATGGTCTGGTAAAAGATGTCACTGCCCATGGCAGGGGTGGTTGGAATTAGATGATTTTTAATGTCCCTTCCAACCCAGGSCATGCTATGATTTTATGAATATTGACTTCCACATATGCATCTTGTTATTGTTGTTTTCTTCTGCATGATAGCTGTAGGATTAGAAATAATAAGCTAAAGTAGGTCATGACACTGAAACAGTCTTGCCTCACAATATATTGATTGAGAGAAGACTCCCTGCTCAGAGAGTGCTTCCACCAGATGATTATAGGCAGATAACCCAGATGATTATAGGCAGATAGCCCAGATGCTCAGATTTAACTCATAGAGTTTTATTTAAACCATTCAGGTTGAAAGGTGAAAGCGCATTTTACCTGGATTGTTGTTTGCAGTTATGCTTGCATCTCTTTGCAATATTTTCAGGATGATTGCAGATGTGTGATAATAAAATTTGAATCACACTACTCTGGCAAGTTCAAGCACTGAGCCAAAACCAAGAAAGTCTGTTCAGAAGTCTCTTCTTCTTAAGTTTTGCATGAATTTTCAAGAGTTTCATCACAAAATCAGGGAATTCTCAAGTTTTAAAAGGACCTCTGGAAATCATCTAGTCCAAGCCCCCAGTAAGGCAGGTTCATGTTTGTTTGTTTGTTCAATTTATATGTTTGATAGTAGAATTCATTAGAAATTTTGGGGCTTATTTTGGATTTGGGTAAAAAGCTGATTGACCTTTATCTGTGGAAGATATACTAAATTCACAGCCATGCTATGTGTGCCAAAGGAAAAAGGAGCACTTGTGGATGCTTATATATTTATCTTTACATATACATCTGTATCTATGTATATATGTAAAATTTGTAGGCACATATATACACACACTGCTGTTTGCCTGTGTGTATAAGCCCCTGTAAAGAGTGATAAAAACCATGAGAAAAACATGGTTTCTGTACAAAAGTAATAAAGAATGTAATAAATATTAAGAAAGTGAGGCAGCTGTATACTGTTTCTCATTATCTTCACCATTCGATGCATATTTCTAATATGTGTTTCTGCTCAGTGTCAAAGGTTAACCCTGAATATAAAATTATTATTGTTTTATTCATGAAGTTCCCCTTTAGCATTATACTATATCAGTTTTCACCATATCCTCTTTGTGAGTTGAAATACTTACTGCAGTTACAAAACTGCACAAGCCTTTCATAAACTCAGTCACAGTGAGAATTAGTCTTTGTGATGGTCTCATTCCCATGCCTTTATTGATYCTTCTGACTGTCAGTTGTACAGATCATTGTCTCTACCCCATGATTTTGTTTGCTGTCTTATTCAGAAAGACCTTTTATGTGGAATTAGCTATTCATCCAGAAAAACATATCACAGCTACAAATTGCAAAGGTTCCATTTTAGGTGACTTGATTGGTCTTGAGGTCAGATCTTTATTTTTCTACGTGATTTTAACAACTGGATCTTTCTGTTGATTGGTCAGTTGTTAATATACTTCCTACACTCTCTGTGTAACATTCTAACTTGCAAAGGAAAACCTTTAGTACTTAGTCATGATGGCCTGTATATTGAAGTCTCATTTCACCTTAAATTTTCTCACTGTTACAATTCCAGAGAACAAAGCCTGTGATACTTACATCCTTTCTTTTGTAAATGTGGTGGACTGATCTTAACCAGTCAGCTGGGGTGGGTTGACCTTGGTAGACTGCCAGGTATGCAGCAAGATACTGTAACAATCCTCTCCACAAACAAGACAGGGGAGAGAAAATATAACAAAAAGCTCATGGCTTGAGATGATGACAAGGAGATGACTAAGCAATTACAGTCGTGTGCTGTGCAACCTCTCAAAAGAGGGGGTGCAAAAGTGATCCAAGAAGGGAGCCTTAAGTCAAAGCTTGAGCAAAAATAGGTCAGAGTTCAAACTGAAATTAGTTCATTGAAGTCTAAGTCTAAGTTGAAGTCAGAGTAAAAAGGAGTTGAAGTCAGCTGTTATTCTCACAGTACAGTGTTATRTACTTGTTACAACTCAAACAGGCCACTGCCATACACAGTCACATCCTTAAGTGAGAATTTCCCACAAACTGCAGATAGCCTATCGTTCATGTTATTTGGCAGCCTTTACAAAACTGCATAGTCTCAAAGACCTTGACAGTTACATATCCAGTTCTTTTCCTAGTTCTTTTTCATATCTGTGGTCTGCTTACACCACAATTTGTATTTTACCAAGGTCAGGATATCTCTATTTCTGTTCTATCTCTCATCTTTTCTCCCATAGTCATAGGCAGACTACACTGCACTTGGGTGAAGTTAGTTTAGTTTGTTAGCAGTTAAAAAAATAGTAGGATAATAAGAAGTAAGAACAAATCAAAAAACACATTCCCCACATCCCTTCCAGGCTCAGCTACACTCTCATCTTCTCTACTTTCTCCTCTCTGGTGGTGCAGGAGTGGGAATGAGGGTTGTGGTCAGTTTGTCATAAGTCCTGCCAGGAGCKTGCTCCAGCAAGGCCTTTTCCTTGAGTCCTTTCCTCACAGCTTACTGTGAAGATTTTATAACTTCATCCTACCCAGACCCAGTACAGTGAACAATAATATACATGACTAGAAATGCTATGCTATTTTGCACACATGAGGATTATTATCCATCCATCAAAAAAAAAAAAAAAATCCTTAGAGTGTTATTTAAAAATTATATAAGTCATTATGAAATGAAATAAATGAGCAAGTCAAGCACTTACATTTAGAATAATAGAATCTACCATCATGAAACATTTTAAATCAGGTTAACTGCAAACCAAGTTATTTTTCAAAAGTTTCTGATAGGAAGAGAGATATTTAATTTGTTGAACTCCTGACAATAAAGAAATAAATAACTTAAAAAAAATCAACAAAGGCAAAATAAACCCAACCAAACACCAACTCTCCAGGGAAACTTCAGCAAAGTTTTGGGGTTTTTTTTCTCTTTCCCCAATGTATTGATTATTTTGTGACAGTCAAACAAGATAGATTTTGTAAAATACTGGAAGAAAATGACAGTATTACTGGTTTGTAATGATGATATAGAGTGATTGATTTTTTTTTGCAAATACTAGAAAAGGTGAAGATTCACATTTTTCCTAAGTTGAAATTCACTAGGGATTTAAGAATATATTCAAATCTGTAATTGCAGATGAAGTCTTCATGTTCTGAAAGCCAAGACACAGATGCCAATAACAAAGAAGATGGCACCAAGCTATGCCAGAGAATATGAGGGAGAGTGGAGGCACAAAGATGCTGACAATGACCCAAACAGTAAGGCTGAAGCATGCCTGGTGATACATAAGAGCTGTATCTATTAGAGTACGTCTAATATTCACGACTGGCAAGAAACTACTAAAAAAAGAACTAYGAGAAATGTAACACTTTAGGTTTCCAACTTGAAAGTTCATATGTCTTCACGCTTTATAATGTTACGCAAATTGAGATTTACATGAAGGAAATCTGAGGCAAAATTTATAGACTATAAATTTTTGCCAAAACCAATAGGTAAGCAAYATTTGAACAAACCTCCGTCCCCAAGATTAACAGGAATGTAGAAAAAACATTTAAGAATTTGTGTTTAAACACAGAACCTAAGTCAAGTGTTTCTGAAGTTTAAAGTATTTTCCATTTATGAGCTTTCCTTCCAAGCAGAGAACATAGAGTGAATTTTAATGCTTGTCTACACTAAATGCGTGTATATATTTGTATGAGAGAGAAAAGGGACTTCTTTTAGCAAGAATGTACATGGAAATTTCAAAATTGAAGGAAGCTTGTCTTTCTTTGCCTTTTTAAGATTTTCAGCTGAAATGAGAGCTATTCAGTGTTTTTCTCATCCTCTTTTCTCTGGCTCTGTTTCTAAAGTTTGAACTTCTCATAAGTGGTTCTCTTTTTGATTAATWTGGAATACATGGGAGTATTAACATTAAATTTACATATAACTTTTAAGGAGGAATAAAAATATTGGCTTCTTCACAAGCCTACATGTAAGTACCATGTCAAGTACTGACTCAAACTCTGCTCTGTTGGTATGCATAAACAGAGAAGACTGAGGAGAAACCTCATTGTAATCTAAAACTTCCTTGTGGGAGTAAGAGGAGGGGCAGGCACTGATCCCTTTGCTTGGTGACCAATGACCAAACCAAAGGAACTGGCATGAAGTTGTGTCAGGGGAGGTTTAGGCTGGGTATCAGGAAAAGGTTCTCCACCCAGAGGGAATTTGGGCACTGGAACAGGCTCCCCAGGGAAGTGATCACAGCACCAATCCAAGCCTGACAGAGCTCAAGAAGCATTTGGACAATGTTCTCAGGCACAGGGTGTGACTCTTGGGGATGGTGCTGTGCAGGGCCAGGAGTTGGACTCAGTGGTCCTTGTGGGTCCCTTTCAGCTCAGGTAATTTTGTGATTCTGTGATTTGCAATGTGGTAGCCCCGAAACAGTAATTTGCTGGTGTTCAGTGTAAAAAGATAAGAGTAAGGAATCTCTCTAGGTTTATTAGTGATAGATCAAATTTAAATCTTTAGTACATTTTCTTGACCTGACCTTTGTTGACACTAATAGTAACAGAAGAAAATTTCTCAAAAATGTTTTATAAGGTGAATAATAAAAGTCAAAGAAACAGTGAGGACAACATGAACAAAAATCTGAGCTTTTCCTTTTTTTATTGTTTGTTTGTTTGTTTTTAATTTTTTTCAATCCTAAACTTGTTCTTGTATAACATTTCTTCTAGAGCACTTTCAGTAGCAAATTTTTTTATGCTGAATTATATAGTCCTGAAGACTTCCTACTCACTTGCAGTGGCGCCTCTACATTCAGTAAGACTTTATGTAAAAATTAAACTGAATGCAATTCTGTCAATATTCCTAATTTATGGAAAGAGTTTCCAGATTTTGAACAGCTGTTTGTATAACATAGAAATTAAATGTTGTCTTTCAATTTTTTTAGTAGATTTAAGGTCCAGAATGTGCTAATTTGTTTTTTGCCACAGTGTTTTTCAGTGAAAAAAAATTGGCCAAAGGTATTGCTGTATGCATGAGAAGAAATCACAGTCTTTRCAAGTGGCCCACAGAGAAACTTGTATTTACTGTGATACTCCCTCTGTACTCTGTACTTCGCTTGAGAGATAATCTGTGGTACATTGAAAAAGTGATTTTCCAGAGCCTTGAACTAGCTGAATTTAAATAGAAATCTTCTCATAAGAGCTAATTTGCAATTTAGATTAACCTGAAAAGAAAAATAATCGTTATTGCTATGTAGGGAAAACTAAAACTGAGACTTTTACTTTTTTTGGGGGTAGCTAATTTCTAGGGCAACTTAGTGATAACTCTCAGAAAAATGAGTGCTTTCATCAAAGTGTTACAAAATTGCAGTGAAAACAATTAAGAATTTCACATTGTCTTTTGTTAAGTATTTTATTGAGACATGKAGGGTTTGATCAGAAAAGGAACAACACTTGGATTACTACATTGAATTACACATTATCACAAAAATGCAGCATCACCACATTGTTTAGAATTAAACTGACAATGGCAGGTGGACTAGTTTTTAAGTATAGTTTTTCCTTAAAGCTGTTTTTAAATTGACTTACCAAAGCTAAAGCATGATAAAAAGCTGACCATTTGATCTCTTTCTGGTGCTGCAGCGCTGGAGGCCAACACAATTTATATTTATTAATTATATTTACATCCCTTTTTATGAAAATAACAAAGTAGGAATTTTGAGGTTTTATTACTTCTGTCATTAATGAGACCATTATGGGATATATGAGCTAGAGAAATCAGAGTTTTAGCCATAATTTGAAATTAAGGAAACCATGTTTTATAGCAAGAAAGTAAGACTTTTCCTTTATGTGCATGACTTGATCAATGTCCACAAGAATCCACAAGAACCCGATTGCTGACATCTTCTAGCATAATCTAGAAGAACTGAACATGACARTCCCACTTGTAGAAGATAAATAAATTTCAGCTGCATCAGCTCAATAAGACCAAATGGTCTAATTACTGAAACAGCTTAAGTGAGAAGTAGTGAAGACTTAATAGGTTATTTGAAGATTGGGACATATGTAGCTGAAACACCTATTATTAAAAGGGAAAGTGAAAAAATCCCTAGATGTGTCAGAAATCTGCATTATTCAGGTCATTATTCAGCAACCATAGCAGATCTCCTCAGCCTTTAAAAATTTAATAATCCATGTACTTTAATGGTCTTTGCATCACTAAACAAGGATTTTATTTTTTAGAAGTTTTCAAGTTTTGCAGTATCACAATACTTCAGTTTTTCTAGTGTTTTTGAAAAGAAAAATAGAAGTAGATGCTGGAAAACCCCCATGACATGCCTTAATCCTACATCTTGGATTTTCTGACACTTGCTATRTCATTCTGCTGTCATGTCTTAGCTGATATAAATAGGGTAGTCTTCTCCTAGGATTTATACACAGCTCCTCTTAATATAATACCGTCTACTAGCCTCATTTTGCATTTTCCTATTACCTGCAATGTATGTACGTTTTAATGCTTTTTGAGTTCTTTATTTACTGACCCAGCCAGAAAATACGTTACACAGTCATAATTTACTMGTCTTTAATGACAGCTTGCATGCCTGCCAAAATCATCTTCACCACAGTGATATGTTTCTAGATCTTAATTTTATAAAGCATTTAAGTGATTTCCTTTCATTAATGAATGAAGTCACAGTAAGTCTCTACACGTGGAAAGCAATCAAGAAGTTTTCATCTCTTTTTTTCCAACACCACTCCATCCTGAAGGCTCCAAGTCATAGGTCACTCATCAGTCAAGTAGAAACAGTTGTTATCCAGGAAGAATGGGATTAAAATAAAGATAATGCTAAAAAGCAAGATTGTCCCAATATAATGGTTCATAGAAAGTGTGGAACAGCTTTGTCAAGAAAAGCAGGGTACGTAAGATTAAAAAAATTTAAAAATGTAATCTGGCTATTATCTTAAAAGACCATGAAAAATTGTTTCTCTTGATACATTAACAACAAAAGGAAGGTTAAGGAAAATCTCCATCCTTTATTGGATATTGGATGCAGGGACAGTGAAAAAGGATGAAAAAAAGTAAGGTAATTAAGTAAGGTAATGAAGTAATTAATGGTTCCTTTGCCTGAGCCTTTAATAGTAAGACCAATTGTTCTCTAGATGCCCTGAGCTGGAAGACAGGGAAGAGGAGCACAATTAAGCCCACATAATCCAAGGGGAAATGATCAGTGACCTGCTACACCACTTGAACAATCACAAGTTTATGGGGCTGGATGASATCCACCTGAAAGTACTGAGGGATCTGGCATAACTTCTCATCCATCATTTCCCGACAGTCCTGGCTATGCAGGGAAGTCCCAGCTGGTGGTGCTTAGTAAATGTGAGGCCCAGCTTCAAGGAGGGCACAAGGAGGATGCAGGGAGAGCCTCTCAGCCTGATGTGAGTGCTGGGGATGGTCATGGAGCAGATCATCCTGAGGTGTTACCATGCAGGATGTGTGGGATAGCCCTGGGATCAGGCCCAGCCAGCACAGGTTTATGAAAGGCAGCTCCAGCTTGATCGACCTGACCTCCTTGTATGACAGGGTGACTTGTTTAGTGGATGAGGGCAATGTTGTGGATGWTGTCTACTTGTTCTTAAGCACAGCCTTTGACACGGTCACCCACWGCTCCAGTTCTGGAGAACCTGGCTGCTTATGGCTCAGACAGGTAACACTCCTCTGAGTTAGCCTTGGAATGGTGGTATATATGGGTTCAAAAGAGTGATTTTGCCTCAGTTGTTGGCTCAACAGCAAGACATCTTTCTTTATCTCCCTTGTGGTTTAGCTTCTACGTGACTTGCCAGCTGAAAGGTACCACCAAGTTCCCACGCCTGCAAGTATTTCAACAGAGCCTGACTGCAATGTCTCCTGACTTCAGTGCACTCCACCTCTGTTCAGTCCTCTTTGGATTGTGTGTGGGAGGTTGGCTATGCTGGCCATGTTCCAGCCAGAGAGTAGCAATCATATTTTCCCCCTTAGTGTACATTTTGTGTGGTGAGTTGGGCATACTGATCTCAATCTCCATCTATTAAAATGTAATTTTACACCGTTGTTTTCCCCCAGGGTCTTTTTCCAATCTTAATGATTCTGATTCTATGATAACTGTTCCACTCCCTGGTATGTTCTAAGTTGGTTATGTGACCCAACTGCTGTGGAAAATACTAAAAATGTTTTAAGGAAATATATTAGGTGAGATGATGCATCTTACATCTGGTGCTCAATTTGGTATTGTTTCATTGAGGTCAGTATGGACGGGTGCTGGCTCAGAGCACAGCTGATTTAGATGTGTAGCAGTCAATATACTTTTTGCTCTATTGMTTAGCTAGAAACCTCTTAAGATAAAGCTGGTACTGATTTATCTGAGATGAATCTATGGTAGATTTCACTATGACAAATAGAAAAAATTTGACCTGTTGTACTAAGCAATTTCAGAACTTCATATTCTAAAGAAATTTCTTGTTGGATCAGTCTGAAATCCTCAGTGAGGCAGTGCTCTAGAAATGTCAACTGTTATTTTTATTTTCATATGAAAATACTGAAGCTAATTAATGATACTTAAACCACTTAATATAAATGTCTGYTGTGGTTAAAGAAAGCTGATGTAATTGGTCAATGGTCTTTAAACCTGCTGGAAGCTGTTAATTCCAGTTAATTAAAACAAAAAAAAAATTAATTGTCTGACATTTAACAATGTGGAAAGCCATTGCAATTTATTCCTGACTTAAGCACACATGATGTTTTCCTGCATGCCAAGTATGGAAAAAACCCACAGAAACATAACCAATACAGCATAGACTTGTTGTGCTTAAAATAAATAAAGAGTATAAAAGCTGCTTTATTGCAGTCTTTCTTTAGAGGGACTTTGATATTATTTTCAAGTGGATTAATTTCATCCCAGTATCTTTGGGATGAAGTCTCAAGTGAGCAAGGACAAATCAACATGTATTTCTTCATTGCACGCTGCCATGGTTCTTGCAAATTCAGTATTAGCCTTCTTAACAAACTCGTTAAGCTGTTTTTCCTCTCTGGTGCAATGTAATTGACAATATGTTTAAGACTTTCACTATAATTTTCTTGGCGCTCTAGAGATCAAATGGCTTCAGAAAGCACTTCAGAATCTCATGTCAAAATTCTTAGTTGATATAAATGTACTTGTTCTCCTTCAAAAAGAAAGAAAAACAAAYCTCAGACCAAAAGAATCCATTCCAGCCAAGCTAGATTAGAGACATTTGTTTTCAGTATTATATATTTCTATACATCTTACAAGTAATATCCTTTAAGCTTTAAAACATAYTAAGTTTTGAAATACTTGCAGACTATGAATTATAGTATACTCATTCAGAATGAGGAAACAATTGAGGGGTCAAATTGAGAGGGCTTTTTTCTTAATATGAACTCTAGACTTCTATTAAATGCAGTGTGATATTTTACAGGTGGAATGGGTGTGGTGGAGCACAATGTCACTCCACCTCTGAAAAACTATTTCAATGCAGAAGTTTTCTAAAAATGCTAGACCAGAACCTACATGATGCTTTCTCTGAGCTCAGAATACATCTGTGACTTTTTGGTTCCATTGTTTTAACAGTATTTTCTTTTCTTGCTCAGTACATTCTGAAGATTTGTGTTATCCCAAAGTTCTTCTAGCTCACCCTAGCCACGTGTCCATTACTTTGCAAATGGATTAAGGTCTGGTCTGCACTTCAGTCCTGATCTTTTAATCTTTCATGCTGTATAAACATAGCATAATTTTCAAACATATACATGAGGCTTGTCTCAGAGCGCCATAAAGCTTCCCAAAGATTTTGTGACCAAAACCTTCAGAAGTATCTAAAAGGTCTAAAGGTTAGGGAAAGATCAATTATACTGTGTCAATCTACATCTCGCCAGCAATCACATCCTATATTTTAGGAAATTCTGTTGGCTGGTATTAGATAAATCAATCACCCAGGCTTCTTTTTGGAAGATTCTAAACTGTTTGGTGTGAAAAAAGTAGAATTTATATGTTGATGTGGACGCATAAGACAAAGCTGAGAAGTGCAGAGGACTGTAGGCTACTTTCTCATTAAGGAGATGACATATGGCATAATTATTTTCTTGGACATGCAATTTTTATGCAGAATTAATTGTTTTTTTATTCATTGCTCGGCYTACCATCCAGTGAACTACCATCTATATGCAGAAGACACCTATGAAGCTAATTTTTGGGGTGTATACAGAAAACTTAGTGAGTTCCCTTGCAAATGCAAGTGAGATTGCAGGACTGAAGGTTTAAAGGACACTGAAATATTTAACTTTCAAACAAAACTTGAAAGCATAATTTGTAGGCATTGCAGCCTTTCAGATGCACAGTTGTAGAACAGCTGAATTATTACGGGATGCCTCTGGATGACTGATTTAAAATCCCCCTTGAGACTGAACTAAAATTGACCGTGATATATGTTGTTTGGGCTTGAGATAGGTGGGTGATTTCAAATATGGTACTGTTCATAAAA
This sequence comes from Mixornis gularis, assembly GCA_003546035.1. NCBI lineage: Eukaryota > Metazoa > Chordata > Aves > Passeriformes > Timaliidae > Mixornis > Mixornis gularis. The sequence continues at coordinate 6,322,283 of QVAJ01000015.1, read as the reverse complement.
TTGCCATCTAGGTCTGAGCTGTGTGCCACTTTGATAGCYTAATTATAAATCTATCACTTAAATCTTTCTAAAAGATGGGTTGTTGTTCAAACAAATTCTGATTTAATTGAGCAATACAAGATGAGGCTCTATGGTTTATAAARCAGAACAGACTGGACTGTTATAATGTACCAAAGATGCTTTATTTTTTCTAAATTTGAAGTGGAGAATGCTATGCAGCTTAAGAAAAATAAATGTGCTATAGATCAGACTGTTTTTTAAAGTGCAAATTACAGTTTTTGTATGATTTTTAATATCTACGTTTCCTTGGACTCATTTTAATTTTGCTGTGTCTACATAGGACTACAAAATAGGGTAGTTCTAGACCTTGTGATCTGGCATAATTTCAGCAAAAATTCTTGTGATTTCATTTTGATGAATATCACTTGAATATCACTTATTTAGAGTCAGACTTTTTACATTTTTGCAAAACTAGGGCTTAGAATTTCTATAAAACTTTCAAAAGGATCTGAACATCTGAAGGATTTATTTAATCATTTGTAGCTCATACTATCCTTTAAGGAAATCATTATTTCCTAAGTTAATGAAGTTAAATTAGAACTTTGAACTGGTACTAATTAATATAGAGAAGACAATGCATGATGACCTGGTTTTAGTTCAAGTCTGGTGGGCTTGTGAGTACTATGTTATAAGAAGTAGGTTACTGATGAGGAYATGCTTGGATGATGCATGCTGTTCAAAAAATGCTGTTCATGCCTCAAAAGTTCTGCATCTGGTCAAGGTGACTCAAGCAAAACAAGTACTAGTGAAGCATTTACTACAATAAGAATATGTTTGTAGCGTTATATGTATTTCTTTATATATAATGATACATATTTAACTGTATATGTATATAATTATATACATTTATATGTATACACTTTGAATTTTCATGTCAATTACTTTTCTGAAACCGCACTCCACAAAGCAACCTGTTAAGGGCCTACTAATAGACAGCTCTGCTGTTTGTTAGACTGCTGACAGCTCTGCTGTGTAATCTTCTGTGTGCCACACACACTGCCTTGTGCTTGGGAAGTGGTGGAATTGCTAGAATTCTGTTGGCTGAGAACTTTGATCCCAGCTTTTCCTCATAGCCACCCAATTTTCCCAGGTGCTTTCAAGGCTACAACTCCAAGTCTTCCAGCATTCTTTGCATTTACTAAGTTTAACAGGGAAGCAGTAATCTGGATATTTCACTGGGTCTTAGACCAAAACTTCTTAAGGTATTGGATTTTTTTGAGGAACTGAGGCAAGTCCTAAGAATCTCTGAAGTGGCAGTGGCCCAATACCATATTTTCAGTAACAATCAATAGAAATTGTCTAGGACAGATCTTCACAAAATAAATTAGGTGAAGTGTTTTCCCATGATCCTTTCCTAATTTCTAACAATTTCTGAGTCAGACTTTCGGACCAGGACTAGCACCAAACTTTTTAGGGGGGGGCTGTTAACTCCAGTGAGCCTTTTTTTGTGGGGTGGACTAACTCCAGCCAGCAACTAAACCCCACACAGCTTGTCACTGACACACAGACAGACACAAATTCACACACACACACACAGACTCCTGGGGAAATGGGGGCAACAACCATAAAATAATAGAATCGTTTAGGTTGGAAAAGAGCTGTAAGATCATTGAGTTCAGCCACCGGCCTTGTTGACCACCACCATGTTCACCATTGAGTCACATCCTCAAGTGCCATAAAATATCCACGCAATTTTTTTTTACTCTTCCAGAGATCATGACTCCACCTCCAGAATCAGAAAGGTCAGAAAATCATGGGTTGAGACAAAGGGTTTAAAAGGTAAAGCAGAAACTGTGCAAGGAAGCAAAGCAAAACAAGGGATTCATACACAGCTTCATATGGGCAAGCAGGTGTTCAACCATCCCCAGAAAGCACAGCTCCATCACATGTAACAGTCTTGGGAAGACAAACACCATCACTCTAAACATCTCCCCTTCTTTTTCTTCCCCCAGCTTTATATGTTGCTCCTGCTGTCAAGTGGTGTGGAATAGCCCTTGGGTCAGTGGGGTTTGGCTGTCCCGTCCGTGTCCCCTCCCAGTTTGCCTTCCAGTGTGCCTCACTTCTCACTGATGTGGTGGGCTGAGAGGCAAAAAGGGCCTTGACTCTGTGTAAGCAAGGCTCAACAGTAATAATATTTCAACATTTCCAGCACAAAACCAAAAACAGTTCTATACCAGCTACTATGAAGAAAATTAACTCTATTCCAGCCAAAACTAGCACAGAAGGAATATAGACCATCTATTATTAGGGGTTAATATTTATCATTATGATTTCAATAGCAAAATGAAGCATAAATTTCAGCTTAGGAAAGCAAACTCTCTCAGGACAAATATTATTTCTGTTAAAGCCCCTTCGTGTGACCCTTTATTGTGTGCAGTTCTTGCAATGCCTTAAAGCTAGTAGAAAGGATAAAAATGTCCACTGTGTCTGTTTCATCTATGATGAAAAGCAGCAGCAAAAGCTAAGTAGCAATGAATTAATTTTCCATGCTTTCTGTGGCTCTATGCAATATTCTCTATACACATAACCTTTCAGCATGGTGATTCCTTGGAAGAGAATGGCATTTTTCATAAAAATAAGGACCTTCATGATTTTAAGAAATGCTCTTAGTATGTTGTATGTATTGAAACACTTCACAAATGTCTTTTTTGGTGCTTTAAATTGGAAAAATCACAGTTTTTATCAGCAGGAAGTACAAAAAATTGACTAAATGAAAGAAAAAAGCAAATAAAGAAAAATACTAAAATTCTCTTTTCTACTGTTCCCCTTTCATTAACAAAGGAAAAAACTGTATTGATCATTGAAATTCTTCTCTCAAGAGGTGTTTGAAATGACTGTGTCCTTGAGAGCACTTGTCCTAATTTACTGTCTAATTAAGAGCCACCTACCTATTCCTCACTTTCTCTCTCCTACAGTAATTCTGGTGGTCAGGGGCTCAGGATTACAATTCTTCATGACATAGAAATATAATAAAAAAAGAAAAAAATATTTTTAAAAAAATCCCAACAAAACAAAACCCCCAACTCTTGACTTCAGAGAAAACACACTGACAAAATAGGAGTGGAAATCTCAGGAAGCAACAGAACTTCAACCTAATAAAGATATTTATGTTTCTATGTACCATGATGGTGTGATCGTGATGCTGCATTAACACAAATTAAAAAAAAAAAAGACAATATAAAAACCCCACCTCCATTGGAAAATTAGCTTTTCAGAGTTTGTTTCAGGTCAAATATTGCCACACACTGTGCCATACGCACTGTGCCTTGTGGTGTTTTAAATAACAAAGTTTTGGTAGCTGGTAGGAGGTCTGTGGGGATGGCTTCTGTGAGAATGTGCCAGAAACTTTCCCCCATGTCAAACAGAGTCAGTTCCAGCTGGCTCCAGGACAGACCCATCACGAGACAAACCTGAGTCAATCAGTTGGTAGCACCTCAGAAAAAACCTATTTAGGGAAGGAGAAAAAGTACTGTACAACGGTAGCTGGGAGGGAGCGAGATGTGAGAGAAGGAGCTCTGCAGACACCAAGGTCAGAGGATAAGGAGGGGAAGGTGGTGCTCCCAGCACAGGAGCAGAAGCTCCCCTGCAGTCTGCAGTGCAGACAACAGTGACGTAAGTTGTTCTCCTAGAGGAGGATTTGTCCCAAAGGAAGCTGCGACCCCATGGAGGGTCCCTGCAGGAATAGGCTCCTGGAATAAACTGTGACCCTGTGGGGGACTTAAACTAACCTGGAGTCAAATCATCTGAATTACGCCTTGCACTAGACCAGGTGGTTTAAAGCCTCATCCAACCAGGTCCTGAATGTTTCCAGGGATGGGGCATCTACCACCTCTCTGGGCAAAATGTTCCAGTGTTCCACTACCCGAGTGCTTCATTCTAGTTGCACTGAAGCAACTCTGTCATTCCACACAGTAAAATCTCCCTTTTATGACCCTTATCTTCATATTTTTTAAACAAAATCTTGTATTCTATAAACCTTATTGAATACTTGTTGCTTTAATACTAAGTAAAATTAATATAGCATTTTTTCAAAACATCTGGCAGTCTGAAGCCCATGATTTCATTTTAGTAATGAATAATATAAATATATCATTAATATATTTATTAATAAATAAATTATAACTCAATTATATTGCATGCTCATCATGAATAGAAGGCACTATTTAATAAAGATGAAAATATTAAAACATGTCTCAATACATAGGAAAACTGTAAATTGTCGAGGCTGGGAGTGTCCCACTTCAGGGACAGAAAGATGAGCAGGCACACAGCAGCAGTTCAAGGGAACAACTCTTCTCCTTTGTTCAAAAATCTGACTCCATTTTATACATCTGTACAGAGGTCAAGAGATTGGCCACACAGAGACCCACCTCTCTAACCTGGATGGTGGACATCACCATCAATCATACTTCTCTCAGAGGAGAAGTATGTAAACATTCTAAAAATACACATTGTTTAGATGAAGCTGGGTGAGAAACCACAGCACAAAAACAGAAGGCAGAAAACTCAGGGCAACAGAAGACTTTCTTAATAATGTCTCCATTTGGAATAGAAAGTTTTACCCTACTTCTCCTGTCTCATAAGTACCTTCTTCTTATTTCAATCGCATTTGAATAGAGAAATTTACATGTTGTTAATATGTCCCTTGACTTTTTTTTTAAGCTTCTTGATTCTCCCAGTAAAGAATGGCAGGGGTACAAATTGGCAGAGGTTTGAGAATCTTCTTCCAAAAATTGGAGATTTTGCAATAAGAGAATATAATCAAATAACACCCTCAGGGCACAATGTTCAAAACTTCTTTTACTAGCATTATACATGAATTTACTCTTTAATTAAAAACTTGGAGTGTGAGAAGGAAATTATATGATTGGAAACATATGATGGAAATGAAGTATGAAAAATTTTCTGTGGACCAATACTGCTTATATATGAAAATCTGGTATTATAACCATTTCTTAGTCTGAATTCTGCAGCTGCAGGCTGATTAAAACTCAGCAGGAAGAGCTATAATAAACAAATACCACCTGCTGCAAGAACAGGTGTTTGTGTCTTCATTTAGAAACCAAAGTAAAACAGAAGATGCCAAGGGGCTGAAGTAGATCAGTATTTGGATTGACATAATTTGTTAYTACTTGTCCTTGAACTTAAAAGCATATTATTCTGCTTTCAAGACTCTTGATAGGGATTCAACACTAGTTTCTAGTAATTAAGAAGCTCTGTGCCTTCTCTGTTCAGCTATCCATTCCCAATATTATGTTCCAAAAGTATTTGTTTCTCCATTCAGTGGTGCATAGCATAATGCTTTTGACTAAGAACGTTCAATGCACAAAAATAAATAAAACCAGCATTTGATATTTTGTTTAACTTCACTAGTCTCATCAGCATTTTATTTGACATTTTTAGTCCAAACAAATCAATATATTCATTGGCATTTATCATGATTGGTCTGTTTCTCAATGGATTTAATACATGTTTATAAATGATTTGCAATTATAAAAAAGTACAAACCATTCTGTTTCTGATATTTATCTCAGTGACACTTCTAATGCAGAGAAAGCAGATGAGTATCTTTCCCAATAAATCTGAGTGTCTATTCAATGTCTTTCAGTGTGCAACTTCTCAGTGGTGACTTTCATATGCAGAATTTTTTCTTCACTGTAACAGTATTTAAGCAATTATAATCAAAGTAACTGTCTAGATAAAAACATAAATTCACATGCTGTGTAATTTTTTGTGTAAACAAAACATAGAGCACATGGAAATGATTGTGATACACCTTTAGGTTAACCCCAAATCAATTGGAGTAAATGGGTTGATCCTGTACCAGGAAAGTTACTTTAATGTAATAACAAGTCTCAAGGTACTTGGCAAAGAGATTTTGCTTTTGTCTGTAGTTTACAGTGGATGACTTCAAGATAGTTCATGGTAGCAGATAAAACTTACAGCCAGCAGGCAGAGACCTCCAAGGTAACAAAGTTTCTGAGAGCTCATTTTTTTTTCCTCTTTTGCAAGAGATTTTACACATAAATAAGTGCTGAAATCCCATAATACTTAAAGCGGATGTGAAGAGTTATTACTGGGAATACAAGCAATATCACAAAGTCATTTAAAATCTGCACACTGCCAGAAGTGTGGATTATAAAAAGGAGAAGCTGAGAACTGGAAAGCTTTTGGGAAGATTTAGCATATTTAAGATGTAAAAATTACTTTGCTGACTTATTTAGGGAGCCTGCACATGTTGAAGAGGAGCTGGAGCAGCATGCTGCCAAAGGTAGGATTACCTGGGGTTTTTTTGTTTGTTTTTGAATTTCTGACAGTCCAAACACTTAATAATCTTGAAGTAAGTGATGTTTAAATCATTCTTAAATCATTCTTAAATAACTTACAAGAGAGAGGAAAATACCTGTTATTTGCTACAATGGCCATAAGCGTGTTGACAACAAGGTGACTGCATCTCTTTGATGTTATTGAGTATTGCAGCAAAAAAATTCTGTCTTTCAAGAGGACACAAGCAAATCTCATTATGTCTGTAAAAATTGACTTGCACTAATATTAAAGATGTCTGGAACTTTTTAAAAATTATTTTTGTTATATTAAATATAATTAAATATTAGAATGAGATTTAATATAGGTGAGAATACATTTTCTAGAAGTTAATATGACTTCTAATTCTGCTCTCAAAAGCCTTCATTTTAGTGTCACAGACTTTTTTAGAATTTAATGACTATTATAGTTCAATCAGTAACATAAATATATTTTTTGAACATAATTGGATACAAGTATGAATCAAAGAGCTGGGAAAGAACTTAAATACGTTTTGAAAATTAGTGCAGAAAAAAATGATAATTTTTGAAATGGCTCTGATATTGATTATAATATGTAACTATATTGAGTGAATATTCAAATACATATGGAAACAAAAGCTATAATAAAAGCCTTTGAGAAGTCAATCTACATGTTGAGTTTAACAAAAGGAAAGTTAAGAGGAAACTCAATTAGCCTGTAGACTCATGAAAACAAAACAGATCTGACAACATTATTCCGTGCGTAAAACCATAAAATAAATAGATCGCAAATATGATTGAAATTTTTAGTTTCAGGTGAAGACGCCTATTTGCTGTCATAGTTAACYGGGGTTTTTTTAATATATAAAACTTTCAGAATTATGTACAAATTTATTGCAGAATTCGAGTTAGATCAGCACTTTCTTAACTTACAATCTACAGAACTATGAAATAATTTATTAGAAAATGAAGCTCCTATGAAATTGGAAAACTATATAAATATATTGAGCAGTGAACCAACTACTCAAAAGCATCAAGACCAAAAGCTTGCCCATATTTGGGATACTTCTGTTATAAAATCTGTTGTTTAATACTGAGAAATAGTGCTGCATTTTCTTACTTCCCCTTCATTCAGGCTGAGGCTTACAGAACTGATCTTATTTCTTCCTTCAGTATCACATGGAGCACCTACCACATCTCATACCTACTATTTYCCTTTTCTTTTGCAATATATAAGCTAACTAATGCATAACTGGTATGCTAGTTTGTTTGCGGTTTTTTCCTAGTGGTCTGAAACATGAAACCATTTGCTGTAGGGAAGTGCTCAAATCTTAGGCAGCCTCGAAATGGAGCAATACATGTTTGTCACATTCAGGTAGTGGGACACTGTGAAAGTACATCACAAAGGGTAAATAGACATGAAGTGATGTGGTGAGGGGAAAAAAGACATGATGTGGTGAAGGCGGCAGCCCCAAACTGAAGAACTGATCACAAACAATCAAAGGTTATCTTTGCCTACCTTGACTTTTGTTTACACATGAATTTCTTATTTTTCCTCATAGCTGACAGTTTCGGGACAAAAAAGGGTGAACCCTTCTGCCGGATTTTATCTCCAGTTATGTAATAGGACTAGGCTATAAAGGTTTCTTATGAAACTAGCTGCAGAAAAATATCCAACTATCTGTATGCATTATGTCTTGACTGGTTAGCTGCCTTATTTTCATTAGAAAAGCTTTAGCAAATTTCATTTTAAACATTGACATGGTATGAAGCCTAACCTAAATCACTGCTCAAATAAAAGATTTCAGGTCTGAATAGATTAACTCAAGATGAGTTGGAATACAAAGAACATAAAATACACTTTTTATGTTATGTAATTTTTGCTGACTTCATGAATTTGTTACATATTTGAGGCTGAAAACTAGTGGGTGAGAGAAAGCCTGATGAAAACTGTGACAGCTGCTAATTGTTGTTGGACATAGAGCAAGTAAGAGATTGGCCTCAGGCTACTTGATTAGCAAGGGCAGTGTCATCTTGTACTGATGTTCTAGTTTATAATGTAATAGAGGCATTGCCCGATATGGGTTGAGATCAACACACCAGGCGTGGCCTCAGACACCACGTTAGAGGCTGAGCCCAGCATGGAACAGTTTCAGACCAAGCCACCAGATAGGAACCCAGCAGTCAGCATGAGTGCCCTGAGCCCCTGGTCTGCACTGGCAGCCTAACCTGGGCTAGAAGGGCAGGGATGTGGCTATAGGATGTGGCTGTATGTGCTATGTAGGATTAACCCACCTGCCTAGATATTACTATCCATCACTAGACTAAAAATGTTTAATAAATGAACTCTAGATTATGTCATAATGATGATGTGATTGTATTCTCAGAGGCACTGCAACCAATTACCTGTTACAAGAGTTAATTCCTCTTTAAATAGAAAATATCTTGGTAAAAGGGTTTTCTTGTCCAACTGTATACCTGTCATGATTGTTCTCTTCAAGAGAATGTGGAGAAATCCACATACCAAATTTAACACACCAGTCCACATCTAAAACAAAATCCTACAAATATATGTTCAATTCTTATTTTATTATTTTCACAGAACAGTGAAAGAGATGTACATGAATGCTCAAGATTTAACAAGTTCAGGATTATTTTTTTTTTAATTGTTAAATCATACAGAGGATGGAGAGGGGTTCAGGGAATGCTTCTCCATTTCTTAACTTTGGTTTTTTTTCTATATTTTGTAGTTCTGGAAGCTTTCACATACACTATTTATTTCAAAGAAAAAGCAATGAACCTATTTTCAGTGCTTTCAAAAGCCCACAATGATAACTGAATATCAAGCAAAGGTTTTCTGAAAGAGTCTTTGGATTCTTCAGATGTTCTGAAAAGTATTCTCTACATTCTTCTTCAACTGAGTTTATTACATAGCTCTTTGTCACAAATTGTTCCCTATGACTTTGATGTCAAATGCACTGTTTATTTTGGAAATTCTTGCAGTGTTGCTGGTATATGATGTACATTCCATTAATGGCTGTTTCCCTCCCCCAACAGCTTCTATGAATTAGTTGAGACAGAATAAAAAATAAATTATTATTGGAGTATATGTTATTATTCCAGATAGTGAATTCTGTTTTCCTGTCTTCCTATGGAAAGCAGGCTTTTCCTGCTTCACTGGATTTAAAACAAAAAAGTCAGGAAACCTTCTAAAGCTCTTCAATGACCATATAGCATGTACATGAATCAAATTTAGAATCTACTTCTCAATTATCATTATTTCATTTTTCAGAACTTGTGTTCATATTGATTTTATTTTGTGATTCCTTAAGCCCTACTCAATTTATCAGTGCACACAGTGTGAATCTTTATACTCCTACACATTTCCTCTAAAGCTAATGAAGAAATCCTAGATGTAGAAGTCTGTATTCATAATTTTGTTTTAAAACTTTATTCAAACACACTCTTTTGCAGACTGCATGCTACAGATCTTTGTAGCCTTCAATTTATGAGTCTAAGAATTTGTTTATTGAGCGATATTTTCCTTATGAGGATTTCTTTATGATGGAACAGAATGAATGGATGAACCAACAGAAGGACTCACATCTTTGCTAGGAGTTTTTGTTGTTTTGTAGTTCAACACAGTAATGTCTGCCACGTCCTCATGTACACTGTGGCTGAGATTAAGTTAATTTTCTTCATACCAGCCTCTATGATGATGAGTTTTGGATTTTTTTGGCTTAAACAGTCTTGGTAAAATTTCAATAATTTGGCTATTGCTGAGTAGTTCTGCAAAATGTGCTCTCCTCCCTACTCTGCCCTAGTCCCCAGCCAAAAGGAGTAAAATGGGGTTGAGCAAGGGGCTGGAAGGAGACACAGCTGGGACAGCTGACCCAGATTGGCATTCCACACCAGATTATGTCATGCTCAGCAGTCAATGCTGGGAGAAAGGATGAGAAAAAGGAGTGAGTGAATATGCATATAGTAATTTTAAATTGATTATTTTAATTTTAAACCTCTAAAATAATTTTTTGCCTTAAATTTAGGCAAATTCTCTTAAAAGATGTCCCCTTTCTCTTTCATTTTTAATTGTCTTTTTTAAGAAATAAAAAAATCAAACAGGAACCTAGAAACAKTATTTGCAATTCTATAGTTTTTTTTCACAAACATGTTAGTCCTGATTTCTTACCTGAAATAGTGATCTTGAAAGTATTCTATTTCATATTTCATATTCACTCATTTTCCATAGTTTACAGAAAGGTTTTGAAAGTAATTCAAGAAGCAATTATTCAAATAATTGTTTTATGATATATAACTGTGATGAAACATAGAGTTGAAAACCTTTTTCTTTTCTCTATCTTCCAAAGTCCTCAAGACAAAGATGGGGCTAAAATAAAACCGTAATGACCTAAAAGTTTTACATGATGATGCCAGGCTTTTTACCTGTATGTCTGTCTTCTACAGCATCTTATAAAGCGTCAGTTTTGGTGCCAAGTGGATGGTAATAGCTATTAAAGGCCTCATATAGAGATATGAACCATGATTTTTGAGAAATGAATGTTCATATATTTTTATTCTAGTTCATTTGTTTTCTTAAGCAAAAAGTCATGATCAATCACCCAGAGATATTGTAAATTTATTATCATATTTAGACATATGTGTTTTTTCTCAGGCCAAAACAAACAAAAAAGATCTTGGATATTAGTGGAGTAATTATTCAAGGTAATTAACCTGTATTGTATTCTCTATTTGTACACATTATTTTTGAAAGAAATGACTGAATGTTTTTCAAAGGAAATTTTTAACATCAGGAAAGCAGAATTGCAAGATTTTATAAATGATCCTTTGTAACAACATGGAAAACCATAACTAGTGGATTAAAAGAGTCAAAAACAAAAGAGTAAAATTGTTTACCTTTTTTTTCCTATTTATTGTCTGAGAACTGAGGAAGTGCAGGACAGCCTCTGCAATAAGGAATGATTTGACTGAAGCATAACATTGAAAGGGAGGAAAACTTGATTAATTAAGCTTCCTTGTAGGACAAACCTACAGGGAAAACAGTAGACCAGACAGTTCCAACATACTCGTAGAGAGTTGAAAAATGTCTTGCAGCTGCTGCTGCCAAAATGTCTTTGGAAACATTGTATCTCCAAAGCCTTTGGCCTAAATACTCCTGTAAAGTAGACTAGAAATTCCTGGAGTTTTCTATAAACCTGTCTTCATACGTGTGTGCCACTTCATTCAGCTAGCAGGTGGTTTGATCCCCACCTGAGTCACAGAGACTCAGAGATCTGAGCCTTTTCATTGTCCCTTTTCTTTGTCAGTGATCATCCAGGTAAAAATGTGAACAGAAAGATAGATGTGGAGAAGTGTGGCTCAGGTAGTTATTACTCCCCATTAGCCTTTACCTAGAGAATTTCAGATCACAGCAAGAGAACCATCTTCAGTTTAATGTTGACCTAGAATCCCTGTGTTAATAACACTAACATGAGATAGGGGATTGAAAACTGTTTCCCAGAGCTCATCATCCTATTTTTAACTGTTGAATGCCTACCAGTATGTTGTTATTCTAGATACAAAGGGATGGATCAAGTTCCCATTACAATCCTTGGAAAGGCTCCTAAATATTTCTGTGGATGTTAATGCATACCAATAGTACATACATGAAATTACACCAAAGCAGTCATCAATACAGTACCAAACCTCCAACAAAGGGAAAATATTGGCACTTGAAAGTAAATTGTTTCCCAGGATTCATTCATTAAAATTATCAAATACTATCAACATTATGAAGAGCCAAGAATCAATTTACAGGACRTAATTTCTCTATGATATCTAGAACCATATTAAGCTTTGCAGTACTCACCATAGAATCATAGAACGGTTTGGGTTGGAAGATATCTTAAAGATCTTCTAATTTCCAGCCCATTGCCACAAGAAAGGATGCCACCCATTAGATCAAGTTGCCCAGGGCCCCACCAAACCTGGCTTTGAACACTTCCAGGGAAGGAGCATTCACACCATCTCTGGGAAGCRTGTTCCAGTGTCTCACCACACTCACACTAAAGAATTTCCTTCTAACACCATATCTAAATACAGATTATTTTAGTTTAAAACCATTCCCCCTTGTCCATGGAATTAAAAATTAGTTTCAAAGAAAGTTTGCTTTACACTGGTCATCATCGTCTGGAAATAGAAGAGACAAAATTTTTGGGAAATTGCATCAAGACTATAGGCTAACAATATGATGGAGTTATAAAAAGAAAAATCTATTTATCCTAGGTTATATCAGAATATTTCCTGTAGTCAAAATCCCTTTTTCTACATGATAAATCTATAACAGCTTTCAGAGGTTATTTTCAGCAAATGTTAATCAAGCCTAACTTCTGCTGCAACTATGTCTAGATTTCATTAATTTCACCAAACAGAACGTTATGCCAGTAATGTGTCCTTGCTGCAAAGGAGGCTAACAGTATCCTGTTCTGCATTATGAGTGTTCAGCAGATCAAAGGTGGTGAGAGAGCAGCCCTGGTGAGATGAATCCAGAGTGCTGGGTCCAGGTCTGGACCACCAAAATACTGAAGGGCCTGGAACATCTCTCCCCTGAGGAAARGCTGAGAGAAGTGGAAGTGTTTAGCCTGGAGAAAAGAAAGCTGGGGGGGAAGTCTCATCAGTATATATCAATATGTGAAGGGARGGTACAAATAAGACAGAGACAGGCTCTTTTGAGTGGGGGACGGCAACAAGAGGCCATGGGCACAAGCTGAAACACAGGAGGCTCTGTCTGAACATCAGAAAACACTTTTTCATTGTGGAGGTGACTGAGCACTGGCAGTTTGCCCAGGGAGGTTTGGAGGCTCCACCCTTGGAGATTTTCAAAAGACATCTGGACATGTTCCTGGCTCTAGGAAACACTGCTTGAGCTGAAGACATGAGCAAGATATTTCCAGAAGTTCCTTCCAACTTAATAATTATATGGTTGTATGAGTTCTATGAATGTTCTATKAAATGTAGACCCTTGTTCAGTGATCTTTGGGCAGGAACCTTTCCTGTTTTATTTTAAACAAATTTCTCTGGCTGTTTTTTCTTTAGAGTGGATTTCTTCATGGCCTCAGTTTATTGACTCTTGATGGCCTAGCTTGAAATTAAAACTGGCCCTAAAAGCACTTCTTATGTTTGAAACTTTTAACTTCATTGTATATTGTTGTTCTTTTAATGACGAAACCTTTCTGTAAATCTAGCTACATATAATTCAGCTGCAGGCTATTTTCTTAATTTTATGTTTCTGTGACAAAAATCACCTGATTAAGCAAAATCCATATTTTCATTGATTGAAATTCTTGAAATCTTGAGAGCAAGCAACAAGCTTTCAAAGAAACATCTGTTCAGATGAAATACCGTGGGTTTTTTTTCCTACCATCAGCCCTTGCCTTTCTGCTCTGCTATTTTTTGCTTTGCTCTTTAGAGCTGACACTTTATTCATGAGAACTACAAATATACTTTAAAGCAATTTAACAGGGTTTTTTGAACTCCAGTTCCTTAAACTACCATTTCTACAACTTTCTAGCAGGCTTCAATATGTTTTCTGAACAAAACTAAAATGATGAGAAATAACTCCTCTGTCTGAAATGGACTTCTGGCTAATTTTGTTGTGTTTCTTTACAATAGAATGATACCCTGCAATAGTGCATTCTGTAATTTYGAGGCCTATACATATGCATGGTACTTGACACCTAAAAATTTTTCAATTACTTATGTTTTTTACTTATGTTTTTAAAGTTTAGGGGGGGGAATTGCTGTGCTTTTTCCAAGGTTTCAAAGGCAGAGGGGTTTGAAAGTATAAAGAAAACTTTTCAAGTTCTAATGTAATGCCACTGTCAGAGTCTTGTTATTTTCTTAGGCCTTTGATATAGAAAAAATGCTTGTTCCATGATACTTTGGAGACCAAACATTGTGGTAGTATGGGAGGGAATCAAAGTACTGTGTTGAACAAGTAGAAATATTCTTGAGCAGTTTATCTGCTTCGTTTTCCTTTCATATGAGGAAGTCAAAATTTCTTGTATGTTGATTAATTCATATTGCAGTTCTAGGGGAAAAAAATTCCATAAGTTATTCCATTACCCTAAGTTTTTATTTCATTTTGCACTTAGCAATAAGATATCTTTTCCAAAGGGATTCCTGTAAAGGTACTTACCTACTGTGTTTGGCCTCCTTACACAAGTACAGTGCACATATTTTTCCACCAAAAAAATCCTGTTGTGATGGTTTTTAGCCCAGATTTTCCTTCAGGAGAATGTCATGTTGAAATATAAATAACTTTCAATCATTTTGTTGGTTCTAGTACCAGTTTTGTTATAAAATGTGATGTTCACTAAAAGAGTGGGGTTTTTCCATAGGAAAATAGAGAAATTGTTCTTCTGTGAAATTTTATGCAAGTCTACTAGTTGTTTTTGCTTGTTTGTTTGTTTTATAAATTATGAACTACAAAATATATATCAAATCATTTGTCATCAATTAAGAATGAATACTGGGAAATCATGGAAACTAGAATTCTCTCTCAGTAAATAGTTTTCGAAAAACCATTCTGGTGTGAGATTTGGGATAGAAAACTATAAGGCTCTGTAGCTAAATCTCTGTAAATTAATTTTTTTAAATTTTGGTGTTTTTGTTATACATAACAAAGTGGTTTTACTGTGATGAAACAAAAACAAGAACAAAAGGCCATGTATAAAGTTGAAAATGAACAGCTGAAGTGGAACATTTACAGAAATACTGGAAAACCTCTTCCTGGTTGCTATTTATGCCTATTGCTACATCTAAGCCTAGCAAACATCTGTCTTTATATTCTGCAATTTCAAAGATCTTAAAGAAGTTTGGTTTAGCATATGTATATAGTCCTCTTAACTGCATGAGTAGCTAGTCACATGTCGTTGTGGGCCATTTGGTTCCTTTCACTCTTGAATGAAACTGATTAGTCCAGTAATCATTTTAAAAACACAGTTGGAATGTTTCTTACTGTCTAGAGAATAGACTTTTCTGAACTGCTTAGAGAATAGTCTTCATAAAGAAATTCAGCTTAAAGTTAAATATAGATGATATTACTGTATCTGGAATAGGAAAAATGGATTCAGAACAAAAGGAAGTCTCTCCTTCAAGCCAGTGAAACAGAACCATGTGACCTAGTGTTTAGGAATTCCTTTGTGATGGTGAAAATTTGCATTCTATTTATGGAACTGATAGCATCCTATTCATTCCCATTTTATCCCAATACTGCCCATGCATTATGCAAGACATTATTTTAAATGAGTGTCAGAGTCAGAAGGGTACAGTTAGACACATTTATTCTTTTCTTTGCTCTCTGAATCTAGATTATTTTCCTTACATAACACTGTAAAACTTTGCAGGAAGAAAACGGAGAATGACTTTCTCTCATCCTATTCAAAAAGTATATTTTTTCTTCTGGCAATTATCTGGAAAAGTACACGGCTTTTGTTGGAATACTCTTCAGCACATACAAAAGCTTTTATCTGTGTTTTTGTATAATACAATTAAACAAAAGGCTGTAAATACAGGAGTGTTCTAGAAATACTCCTGTGTAGTCATCTGCTTCCATGAGGAACCCATGTGTGTAGAAATGAATCTCCTGGAGACCAGTTTTCAGTTTTCAGTTGTCTTAACATTCTTATMAATATTTTGACTTTACAGAGTCATAGTGCCTACCCTGGCTTGGGCTCTACTTTAAKGCCAGATTCACAGCTCTAGATAGATTTAGATTTTCTTCTTTCTCTCTTCTTTTGAAGAAGGTATATTTTCTACTTCTGGCAGCAATATCTTTAGTACTRCAAGCAGCATAAAAGAAAAAATGATCAGCATAATAATACCAGTCCCTAAACACTATGTCAATAACCTTAGTAAGAAGTGTTGAAGTAGTGTTACTCTCCCTTAGTTGGCATTGTATTCACACAACAGTGATTGTGGTTTGTTCCAATTCTGAGATAGTTTCAATCAAAGATTGAATATAAACAAGGGTCTTTGAACRTTTTTGGAAAAGGTGTTTCAAATTGATAGGGTTTTTACATATTTGGGCCTGAATATAGATCCTTATCTTGTTAGGTGTGCTTGACTGGAGGTTCTGTAAGATGGTTAATTTGCCATTTTAGTTTTCGGGGAAKATATTAATTTACTTCTGTGTAGCACCACTCATGAATAGGTGACTGCTAAATAAGATTGTAAAGCTAACATAAAACAGAAGTTGAAATTGTGATACATGAAAAGAGCCTGCAGCTTGGCCACCGAGCTTATGGGATTGCACCAGAAATGCAGAGGATTTGAGGGAATTCTTATGTTTTATTTCCTTTAGGTTTTATAGAACCAGCATGACCCAGGGAACTTTCCTACAGTAATTGCTCTTAAAATCACTTCATGAAATCACTACTCTTCTGTTCAACAATTGTGGGTCAGGACCTAGTTATTTCTGGAAGTCTGACAAGCTTTGAAATACAGTTTGCAGTGTGTGAATCCAGCATGAAGTGGGAGTGAATTACAAACTTCTGCAGTATCCTGAAGGACTAGAATTTCTTTTGTGAACATAGCATGATAATTACTCACCTATAACTGTTGAAGTACTTCTTATTGCAGAGCTTGAACATGTGAGGCTGTTTTTAGTCTGGTTGAGATGGAGTTAATTTTCTCCACAGCACCCTCATATCTCTGTGCTTTGYATCTAGAAAGGTGTCAGTAATACAYCAGTGTTTTGGGTACTGCTGAGCAGTGCTCCCACAGCATCAGTGCTCTCTCCAACATTCCACCTCCCACCAGGAGAGTTTGGGGCGACATTGTTGACCCAAACTGACAAAAAGGGATATTCCATACTGTACAACATCTGCTCAGACATAAAAGTTAATGAAAAAGAGGAAGAAGAAAATAATTCATTATTATGACATTTGTCTTCTAGAGCAACTGCTAAGCCCTGCTTCCCTGGAAGGGCTGGACATTGTTTGATGATGGGAAGTAGAGAATACAACATTTTGACTTTTTTCTTTGCTTTGTGCACTCAGMCTAGTTTTTGCTTTATGAAACTGCCTTTTTCCTGATCAACAGGTGTTTATCKTCATCTTATTTTCTTCTTCCTTGTCCTGCTGAGGATCAGAGTGCTAGGGCAGTGTGGTAGGAAATTAGCATTCAACCAAGGCCAACCCATCACAGAACCACAGACAACAGTTCTGAGATACAAGGTCAGAACTTTTAGTTGGAGAACTACTAAGTTGGTAAACTATCCATAAGCTGATGTGCTGGGTTACACCTTAGAAAAGGTGTTTGCGGTAGAAACTTGTGAACTAGCAAAAATTCTTAGTCTATCTTTGAATATTAAAAATAAAATACTAGGCAGGAACCAGTGTTAGCAATAAACAACAAGCTTTGCTCAGCTTTTCAGGGCTTGAAGACTTTTCCAGTTTTGTCTTTTTCATCTTAACCTGCTGAATAAAATGAGCTTGTTGAACCATAGCTTCAGTTTACTAATTGTTATTCAGTTTATTAATATAACTTTATTAATAATAATYGTATTAATAATAATYTATTATTATTACTCAATTTCTTTGTTTTAATTTAGATTTATATAATCATGTGATGTATTTCTTCTATAGATGGTAGTAGAAAGTAACTATGCTATAAAGAAAAACATATTTATCACACTAACAGCAGTAGCAATATAAATACAGATACCATAGGACAACAGCAGTCTTGTAAGGGACGCAGTGGAGTGTAAAAAGCTGCAGATATAAGATATGATATGAAAAAGAAGGCACAGGATTATAAAGGAGATCCCATAGTTATAAATAACTCACCAGTGGTCATATAACAAAATGTAGACTTGATTGCTGGGCAAAAGCAGTTTTTGAGCTCAAGAAAGAAAAATTAAAATAATTACCYAACATATGTAAGGTACTGCATATACTTACCCATAAAATAGAATTTCAATCACAAAAAGCAGAGTGCAAAGCCTTTAATATTATTTTTTTTTATCATTGTCTTCTTGTTCTGTAAAATCTAAATGTAGACCAATAAAATCATTGATTTGTCTTAAGGTTTTAACAAAAATTTGGCTTTACATATGGAAGCGTGTTTCCTGTTTTTCTCAGTTCCTGCCAAACAGTGCACTTAACTGATTTCAGCARAGCTGTGTTGCTTTGTAGCAATTAGAAAAATGGGTTATATTGTTGGAACTCTTCTAGTGTTTTCAATGTCAGGAGCTGATTTTGGTTGTCAACAATTTMATGCATTCTTACAATTCAGCATCTTGGGATCTTCTCTCTTAAAACAGAAAAAAAACTGTTTCCCCCTCACTTCAGCCTTTTCTTAAAGGAGAAATAGAGCTCTTTATCATGCATATTCAATTGGACAAATGTGAAATTTCTGTCCTCCAGTACACAGTGTGTATGTTACCATACTACTAACAGGCCACGGCCTTGCAATAAGTATACAGACGCCCAGAATTTTAACTGACTCTACTTGCTTTGTCTGAATTTGACCTAYCTGGAACAGTTTTGGCAATCTTTATAGTTGCTAAAAAGCTAACTGTATATTATCTAATTTATTTCAGGTTTAGTTTAGCAATTTTTTTTATTGTAACCTACTGTTATAATGACTTTTTTTTTGTTTCTGATAGTCAATGCCTACTAATTCTGTTCTATTAACATTATTACTGGAGATAGTAAAAAGAAGCACTTATTCTGGGAAAAAATTAATTRTCTATGACTCTAGAATAGTGATGTAAGGATATACACTCTGAATGTCTGCACAACAGTAAGAAGAGAGCCCCCAGGGATATAAAGAAATCATCAGTGGTCGACTAATAGGTATTAAAGAAATATTACCTTGGAAGCTGGGGACCAGTTTTAGAGATAAAAAAAGAAACAATGCCCAACACACATATACCACAGAAGATACAAGAATTACATAGAAATCATAGATTACGGACTAATAAAGAAAAGAGAGAATATATGAACTTCAACAGACAATGGAGTGAGAATGACATAGTTTCCCTCCTAGTAAAGAACTTGGGAATACAAATTACTTCTCATCTGCAGGTGTGTATTGGATTCTTTGTATCTTTGCTTGTTTGGCATTGCTTTGGTTTGGGTTTTGCTRGCTTTTTTTCTTTTGTTCAACAAAAATGGAAAGGTAAGAATAACACCAAAGAAACAAGCAGATACTATTCAGTAAGATCAGTTTTAACTGTATTATGAAAGGGAATGACCGTAATTGGATACACCAGTCTATAATTGTTACTATCACTATAACTGTATTAATAAAAATTCTTCTTTGATTTTAGTTCTTTAATTAGAATATCAATAAATGCTTGGGCTTGTATGCGTTTCTCTAGTCCACATGAATCTTATGATGTCGTTGATCTGGTACTGAACCTTCAGGTTTGGTTCTAGTTTGKATACAACTATGTCTTGCTCTACATGCTGTTACATGGATTTGTGCAAAAACTGAGTTGATAATGATATGAAGAGGAAAACAGAGGTGACAGCACTATATAGGGGATTTGGGTTATTTCTGATTTCTTTCTCACAAACAATTCCAGATTTGAATCTGCTGACATTTGTAGCCTTTTCCTTACTATCATATATTCATAATAAACTCTATACAACATATTGCTATGGTCGAATGGTAAGTAATTCCCATAGTGATATCCATTGAAACTCTGCTTTCAATTAACATGAAGTATGGGACACTAAAAACCTGAGTAATTAGAGACCTGTCTTAGACCTCAATGCCTAAGACTATGCTACAGATTATCTTGACTGCAGTTCCAGTCCATGTACAGGACAACCAGGGATCAGGCCCAGCCAGCACAGGTTAAAGAAAGGCATGTCTGTTGACCAACCTGGCCTTTTTTTATGACCAACTGACCAACCTAGAGCATGACAGAAAGGCTGTGGATGTTCTCTACCTGGWCTTCAGTACAACCTTTGTCTCCCATGGCATTCTCCTGGAAAAGCTGGCAGCCCATGGCTTGCACAGGTGCTCTTTTTTACTGAGCAAAAGACTGGCTGGATGGCTGTTCCAGAGACTGGTGGTGAATGTGCTGCATCGAGTTGGTGAGCGGTCACTGCTGGGGTTTCCCAAGGCGCATTCAACACTGGAAGCAGTGTTAATGTCTTTATTAATGATCTGGATGAGGGGTTCAAGTGCACCCTCAGTAAGTTCACAGACAGCACTAATTTGGGTGGGAGTGTTAGGTAGCAGGGCTCTGCAGAGGGATCTCACCACACTGGATCAGTGAGTCAACTCTCATGAGCTTCAACAAGGTGAAGTGCCCTGTCCTGCTCTTGGGTCACAACAACCCCATGCAGTTCTACAGGCCTGGGGAGGAGCAGTTTGAGAGCTCTTCAGCAGAAAAGGACCCAGGGGTGCTGGTCAACAGCTGGCTCAACATTGGTCAGTGTGTGCCCAGGTGGCCAAGGCRGCTTGTGTCAGAAATAGAGCAGCTATCAGGAAGAGGGAACTGATTAGTTCCTCTTTAGTCAGCACTGATGAGGCCACATCTTCTATCTGTGTCCAGTTCTGGGTCCCTCACTGCAAGAAGGACATTGAGGGGCTGGAGTGTGTCCAGCGAAGGGCATCAGATCTGGGGARGGGTACAGAGAGTGTGTCATATGGGGAGCAGCTGAGAGAGGTGGGGGTGTTTAGACTGAAGAAAAGGAGGCTCAGGAGAGACCTTCTCACTTTCTACAACTACCAGAAAGGAGGTTGTAGCCAGGTGGGGTTCAGCCTCTTCTCT
Organism: Mixornis gularis; assembly: GCA_003546035.1. Taxonomy (NCBI): domain Eukaryota; kingdom Metazoa; phylum Chordata; class Aves; order Passeriformes; family Timaliidae; genus Mixornis; species Mixornis gularis. The sequence goes on along the minus strand of QVAJ01000015.1, from coordinate 6,301,148 downwards.
CAGGCAACTAGTGATGGGACAAGAGGAAATGGCCACAAGCAATGCCAACAGAGGTTCAGATTGGACATCCAAAGAACTTCGTCACCAATGGGTTGTCAAGGGACAGGGAAGGAGCAGAGCCATCATTCCTGGAAGAGTTTAAGAAATTACTGCACCTGACACTTGGTGCTGTGGTTCACTTGACATGATAGTGTTTGGTCAAAGACCTTGGAGTTTTTTTCCAACCTTGCAGATTCTACAAAAAACTAGATATTTATTTGCAACTGCAACAGCTGTTCAGAAGACATTTAAACTTTTAAAAGATGTTACTGTATGCTACTACTTCTAATTTACTCCAACATGCAGATTGTGCAAGTTCAAGCTGTTAACACTTAGAATGTTCAGAAAATTTTCCTCTTGTTTTCCACAGAGATACTATTTAAAAAAAAAAAAAAAAGAACAAGAAACTATTTCAGAAAGTACAATTATCACACAAATATATAGTGATAAATTACCTTCTATCTGTGAACCTTTGAGAGAAAGTGAAAGCTGTGAAAGTGTATCAACTTAGCCAAATGAGTGGTTTCTGAATAATATTCTTTCAACAGTAGATTTACATTTAATGCTGCACTAGTTCATTATATGTCAAAGTCTTGTCTTTGTTCAGATTTTTAGATATTTTGAAAAGTTTAGAGGCTTGTCTAAGCTTTGCCATAACTGACAACTGAGATGAAATAGAAGAGATGAACAGTTTTCATATGCAACAGGCAGAACTGCTGAATATTGGGTTTTTTCTGAGGAGAATGGATTGGCAGCAGAATGAGAAAGGGACTAGAGGGATCTATACAATGCAGGCAGAGAAAGGACTCATGACTGTAAAATATAATGAAAATACAAAACATCTTTATTAGACCTTAAGGGCAATGTACATATTAAAATTCTTCTTAAGTTACAATATCAATTTTCTAATCTTATTCAGAATATTGCTTAATAAATGAATTTGCTTACTTGAATTATATTATATGTATTCTTTGGTAAAATTTGAAGATACAGCAGCAGCTACAAGAAGCAGTATAGCCATATTAGTGAATTGTGTAGTTGAAGCTAAACTATAAGTTAATCTAATGAAATGCCTGCTCTCTACCTCTGTTGTTATGGCATAACATCCTTTCTTGGAATGGTGCTCCGTTGCACAGATGCAGCAGTTCATGGCTGTTTGGGAGTACTGAAATTCGTTGGTGAATGAGTGTTGARGTTACAGTTTTGTTCTGTTTGAATCCAGCATAGTGATCATATATACTGAACACAAGGCAAATATTGACTTATCCTTTAATTACGGAAGCAAGGAGGTGGGTGGAAGAAGAAGCAATTTGTTATTGTCTTGCTTAAATGTTGACGTTTGTACAGCTTTATCCAGTCCCTTCTGTACATGATGTTTGATTAGCATTGTAAGTTCACAGTGTTGATTTTTGAACTCTCTCTAAATACCATCGTAAGCATTAGATTGCGTCGTTTTTCCATTTTGTCAGATATGAATTTTATGATCTAAAGACAGACACTGGTGGGAAAGCTCCATCAGCTTCCATTTCACTTGACTCAGAGATTGTCTAATATCACTTTAAACCTGGAAGGAAACTRACTCAGGTGGTAAGGGAATCCTTAGCAATCCAGCCTTATAATTAGTAATATGGATTGAATACCTACATTAATAAAGGATATTGTACATGTAAATCTTGGTTTATTGACCTGTGAACAATATATATATATWTTTTTTTTTTTAGTTCTCATTTTCAGATGCAGCTTAAGTCTTTAGTAGGCTTATCAAGTTTAGTAATTTTTATTCAGGAAAGAGAAAATGCATAACAACATTGTTCATAAAATACTTCTGAGATTGACAGAATGTGTTGCAATGCAGTCTCTCACCTGAATGTCTAATAAGCACATCCTAAAAACGTCAAATTCTTACACTGAAGATTGGAATAGCTTCAGGCAACATGCAGCATTTTGGGAAAAGCCATAGAGAGAGAAATGGAAAGAGCTGTATATAATTAAAAATCACAAAATTAAATAATTAAGTACTAAACTTAGTTAAATAATGTGTGTTATTTTAAATCAATTAAATATCACAATTAAAATTTCTGTATTTATTTATTACACTTATATAATACATTAAAGTTTCTGGAAAGGTTATCTTTCAGATAATAAAAAAAACAATCACTATGAAAACCCAAACAAACAAAAAACCAAATCAACCCTACAACACAGTAAAAATCACAACTTTGTATTTATTTGGTGGTARTAGATGCTTACAGAACAGATTTCAAAGTGATGTTCCTGGAGTTTTTTTATTTCTCATTCAGATGTGGAAATATAGGCTAATGTGTTTTGCTTTCTTGTATCTGGTCTTTTTCATGTTCTAAAAACACTGAAATAAAGGATCTGGTTTTGAGACACTGGATTAAAGATAATTGGGGCCTTACAAACTTGTGATAATCAGCAAAGGGGAACAAAAATGATCAAAAGGTGTGAAAATCACCATCAAGCAACAAAAATAACTTGCACGTTTAGTAGTTAAATCAACAAGCATGCTAATGAGATGATAAATAATTAATCTGTTTGTTGGAKAAATTTAAAAAACTTATAACAGATAAAAAGTAATTTTACCTGGGAATGATAAAAAAAATAATAGGAAGATGCAACAGTCATAGTGATGATAGAGTTCCCACAGCAGTTCTTTATGTTTTGGGGGGGTATTTAGTACATGTAGAATGAATAGATTTTAATTGGATAAGAAAGGGGAAAGCAGACTGGAGTAGAAACACTTATTCACATTAAATATTTCTTCATTATAATTACTGTAAGTTTTATCCAAAATAGAATATTTGACAAAATTGTATAACATAATATTTACTGTTGCTTTTCCTATTGACTATAATACTTACTGTATTTCTTGATTGACAAAGATGTTAGTATTTAATAGCCAGAAAAACAGTCAATGATGCAGATCAATAACCTGAAGAACTTCTTGTTGGTGGTGATATGTTTTATATATATTCATTTAATTTTAAGAAAGGCAGCAATTTTTTAAGTTGAAGATTCATTGACTACTTAATGTAAGAATTAGTTCATTATGGACAAAAACACAGCATTCTTGTAGGGTTTGTGGGAGGATAAAATAACTGTGGCAAGCTCCATACCTATTTTGAAGGTGATTATGATCATTTCAGTTGAGCTTGTGCATGTTGGCTGAAGGAAATGATATAATGACTACAGCCATTAGTAGTAAAAACCATGACAAGACATGATCAAGACAAGACCAAAATTATTTTAAACATTACAATATTTGTCATATAGCTTTGGCTCAGAGCTCTCTCTCAAATTAATTGCTGGCAGGTTTAAAGGTCTAGAATGCCTAAAAATCTTATTTATATGAAGCCACCCTGTTTTCACAGTTCAGTTTCAAAGCCTGGGGAATGGATCATTAGTCTCCTATTACACCTGCCATTAATAAGAGAATAGTTGCATTCCTATTGATTCATAGTGCTCCCTACTGCTCTAATTCAAAGTACATGTACACAATATATATCCATGTGTACCATTCTGTTAATTACCATGGCAGGAATTCATCTCATCCACTTTTAGATAACAAAGAGTTCTTCAGTCCATATACAGTCTAAAATCAACAAATCAACCATCCTAGAGTATGACATCCTAAAGTCAACCAATCACCCCCTAGAGTATAATGTGGTGATGGTCTTTATTCGCCCATGCAGGTATAGTGCTCTAAGTATTGTCAGCATTAGTTATGTAGAAATATCTATACACTGCTATCTAAAATTGTAGTTCTGTTTCAGTTGAGGACATAACGCGGACCCTTTTCCACCTGAAATCAGTCCACCAAAAAAAAAAAAAAATTTAAAAAAAAAAATTGAACAAATTATGATTTTAGGAAGCTAGTTCAAGAGTACTGAAAATTAGTCAGAAATGTTTGCTGAATAAGGGACAGATTCATGCATATGAATGATCATAGTTAGACAAAAAGTTTTCTTATACATAAGAGTTTTTAAATGACAGTTAAAGGCACAAATCATGTTTTTGATTTTTGAGAATGAAATACGCTTTTCTACTCACTGTGCTTCAATTTTTTTTCCAATTTAAATACTTCATAATGAACCTTTGTTAATCTGTTAGGGATTTATGCAAATGTAGGTCTTATTCAAAAATCAGATTTTCACAGCTTCTGTGTGTTTGTTAATATGTTTGCAAACAACCTACTTAAAAGGGAAATTATATGTATGATCCTTAATAAACAAATACCTGAATCTTTCAGCTCTGATACACTGTCTTTTAGGCTTACATTTGTACATTGAGCAAGTAAGAAAAATTAGAAAATAAAACCTCAGGGTTCTCCTTCAAAATTTCAAGATTTTTCAGCTTGTCTTCCCTCATTCGTTTTCCTTTGGCTTATGTGCATTTCCTCTTCTTTGTCTCACATACTATGAATAACATGTTTTGACGTAAAAACTGTTAAGGAGACTCTGATCCAGGTGTCAGTGTGAGTTGGTTGTGAATTCAGATCAAATGCAATGTCAATGAGATACTTCAAAACAAGAAGCCTAGAAACTTAGGAATGTCTTTTATTTTTATTCCCAGGTCTTCTACAGCTTGCTTATTAATGTGCATAATAATTAGTGGGGGGAGGGGGGGGGAAGGAAGAAAAAAAAAGTCATTGTTGTGTGTGTATTGACTAATTATGTACTCCATAGCTGCAGTTTTAGATTAGCCTTAAGACTTTGAATTCAGTCTTTGAATGGCTGGAATACATAGAACTCTGGCATGCAACCAGCCCTCTTTGTAATGAGGCTCTTTTATGCAAAAAGCAGCTGCAACTTTCATTAAGTGTTTGGATGCAGCCAGGCAAGACAGAACAGTTAAGATGTAATGAAAAAGTGATARAAATTATGATCTCCATTATAAAATAATCACCCGGGAGAAGAAGTTGTCTTCTGCTCCTGTGATGACATTCACTGCAATATCTGTATCTGAAAGTAGCAGAATTTCAGAATTAAATTGAGGTTACTCATTGTTTTCACGAGTGTTTGATGTTTTCTGAGGGCACAATATGAAGAGGCAGTAGCCTTAACTTCAAGGTCCTGGTACTTTTGGACATCATCAGGTCTTTGTCTGGTCAAACACAAAGAAACTCTTCAGCTGCACAAAACATTTAACACAAATACAGTAATGAATACTCATAAAACTGAAGTTACAGTTTAAAAAGTAGTTAATTACTTGCAGCAACCTATGTCCAATAAATTTGCCTGTTCCCAACATTTTGCAATAAGTTATTCAAAACTGGATTTTTTTTCTATGACCTTATTATGTTACCATAAATTCTGCCAAACTGTATTTTTTTTATTTCAACTTCATTATGTTGCATGTGTATTTTCATCAATAAAAAATGTTAGAGTAGCTGAACAGCATATACTCCAGATGGTTCCTCCTACATAGATACTACATTCCTCCTACACAGATAYTGTGGAGATTCCATGTACTGTAGAATAGTCAAAATAAAGGCCTTTTATTGCAGTGAGAAGCCYTTATTCATTAAGCTGAGCTGTAATAAGCAGGGTTCCTTTTAATTTTTTTTTCTGCTTGATTATGATGAATAAAATTCACTACAGAAAATTGTAGCTCTACTTCAGCAGAAATCAAGAAGGGAAGTTTACATATTTTGTTCTCAGAATCCAATTTCACTCTTATGAAGCATCTTGTGTTGCACTCAATGATCTACAAACCAAATTGCTTCCAAATATTAAAGGTACCATCTACCTTTAACAGGGTATGTACCTTTAACAGTTCCTGTACATTATATGTGTTATGCCATCTTTACCCTGAGTATTTTCACTGTGGTGCCATGGACTGAAAGCTCTTTAGCAGTTCCTGTACATTAAATTCAGTTCTAGAGCACTTCCTTGAGTTTGGTTTAGTTTGAAAGGGAATTAAGTCTACAGAATTCAAGGTTAGTCCACAACAAACACCAAAATCAAGTAAAAGGGATGATACAGAAATCCTACTCACAAACATTCTCCAGTTCTGAATTAAAATGTCATAGCTGAGACAGCCACTGCACTTAAAGTGATTCTTCAAAAACTTCAGAAGGCCTCAAGCATCAGYACCTTGTTATCTAGAAGTCTTTCACACCTTTTCTATGTAGYCTCCTATGGGCAGCTCCCCACAACTCTGGCTCTTTGTCTCATTCTTCTCTCTTTCTGCAGTTCCAGCTCACTGCTTCCTGTCCCTGACACAGCCACCTAACCCTGTCTGTCCCTCATACAGTGGCTCACCTTATCTGTCCCTCACACAATCGCCTGTCTCTTCCTCCTTACAACACGACCAGCAGACTCCAAATGACTCTCTACCAACTAACTCACTCTTTTATCACACCCAGCTGTGAGGGCAAGGCTGTTCCCACTGTTTGGTAATTAACACAGCAACACATCAGAGACAGGATTGCCTTTTGCACTATGTCTGTCTTCCCGCATTAAAACACTAATGTGACCATTTACTTTGTGGCATTTATCTAAACAAAGAGTGTAGGTTTTTATTTAAAGAGAATAAAGAAGAAAAATACAATTTATAGAAGGGTGTGTCATCTAGGCCTCAGACTATTCTGCTACTGAGTAGAATGGTAAGAAGCCTACAGTAAGGGAATAGAAAAATTGACAATATCCAAACTAATGGATAATGATTTAGTTAAAACTGTAGATCATGTGTAGATGAGTAAGAATTTTCATATTTACAACCTTGGGACATATTTTAGGACCTTTTTGAAGCAGTACTTTTGAAGATGGATTTTTTTCATTATACTAGGAAAACTGAGTGCTTTTGAAAAGTATTTACTACTCTGCTTTCTTATTGGCTTTTGTTTTGATTTTAATAATAACATCAGCTCACATCTGGTATAGTTTCTTTTGAACACAAATACAGAATTACAGCAATAATGTTTCCATAATTTTTCATTGGATGTACCTCATAGAACAGAATAGCATGATTTTACTTTTCACATATATCAAGTCAGTATAGTTAGTAAGAAAGGAGCTCATTCTGCTTTCATTAGGGAAAATCCTGCATAATTAAGCTGGAGGTGTCTCAGTGTAGGGGAGAAACTCCATTTAATTTCTCCATAGTTTTCATATATATTTCCATATGAGTTTAACTCATATATTAACTGTAAAAAACTTCTGTGAAAAAAAAAAATAGATCTATCTACCAATGTGACCTTGACATTCTAACAAGCCCACAAAAATTCTTTCATTCCATTCAACTTCCATGATATACAGGCAGGTATCCATTTGTCAGATTGTTTATGATGAATTGATTGGTCATTGTAATTCTCTGGTCTGTATCTTGCATCTTTTTATTTGAAATTAAGCTAAAGTAATGGTAAGTTATAGACAATAACATTCCCCTTTRGTATGCCGTATGGAAGATTGTACGTATATTAATGGAGTGCCTACTGAAAGTAATTTACCTTTATATATATTGACAAAATCACAGATTGTTTCAGGTTGGAAGGGATCTCCAGAGATCATCTTGTTCAACTCCTTTGCTCCAGCTGGGCCACCCAGAGCAGGTTTCTGAGGCACATGTGAGAGACCAGAGGGACTGCTGGCTCAAGACATTTAGGGTGTGTGCGTGAGGGGAAGGGGCAGGTCAGGCCTTGCCCTGGTAAGGCCATGCCCTGTTCTGCACACCCCACTCCCCAGGCCTGTATCCCAGCCTGGCAGAGGCCACCAATGCTCCACACCTGCTCTGGAGCCCTATCTAGCCCCAGAGTGGCCAGATGAATGGAAGTCCCAACTAGGAGAAGGGCCCAGGAAAGCCAAAAGATATTTAATCCACAGCATGAGGCAAGTACATGTTTTGACCTTACCTCTTCTTAGAATTTCTATCAGCTGAACACTTCCAGGACTAGGAATGGTAGCTACACTTGTTCTTTTCTATGTATTTTTTCTTTTTCTTCTTCTAATTTTCTCTTCTCAGAGTTTTTAGTAGCTTAAAATCAGATGTGCTTGGAATGGGCTAAGTTGAAATGGGCTAAGTCAGTGCTTTCTGGAATGTTTTATGTTGACTGAATGCTGCTCTGAGCTTTTTGCCAGAGTGCTCTGATCTTCTGAAGTTGCCAGTAAAGGTTTTTATTATTTTGACCTCTTGMGAATATCTTGTCRGTGTTTCTATAGTGCATCTAATTCAAACTTCATGAACAAACAGTAAGCTCTTTTAAGAGACTCATAGAGCAAGTTTTTGGGTTCTTACATATGTCTAGACAGATTTTATATTTCTCCAAGGACAGCTTGTAGTATTGCTTAACTGCCCAAACATTAAAAAATAATTTCTTTATGTCCAGGTAGAACCTCCTGTATTTCACATTTCGACCACTGCCTCCTGTCCTGTCACTGGATACCACAGTCTCTGTATTCTTGTGGTGGGTCTGTCTGGGATGCAGTTAGCTGTTGCCATGGCAGCCTYTATGGTGCTGGTTTGTGCATTTGAGTCTAAACCAGTGTTGATAACATACCAGTGTTTTGCCTGTTGCTGCACACTTAAATGGACAGCATCAAGACTTTCACTTCAACTTCTCTCCAACCCAAACTCTCCCTCCCACAAAAACTAGTAGGCTGGGGATGGGTAAGAGGCTGGGAGRGGACATAGCTGGGGCAGCTGACCCAAACTGACCAAAGTGGTATCCCACACACTATATAATAGCCTACAACATAATCATAAAGGTTGAGGGAAAAGAAGAACATACAGAGACTTTAGTGGTTATGTTATTTGYCTTCCCAAGAAACTGCTACTCATGTAGAAGCCTTTCTTTCCTAACAGGTGGATGGGTATCTTGGTGTTGATGGAAAATAGAGAATATTTTTTTTTTTTATATTTGCTTCTATGTGCAGTTTTTGCATTTCCTTTTAAATTGTCTTCATGTCAATCCATGAGTTGCTCCATCCTATCTTCTTCCTCTGCTCCATTAAAAAGGGATAACAAGAGAGCAGCTGGTTGAGGTTCTTGTAGTTAAGCACCTACCACACTCTACATCCTCCCTTCTGACATTTGTATATACTGATATGAGCCCCTGAGCTTTCTCTTCTTCAGGCTGAATTAAAAAAAATAAACCAGTAATTTCTTGTGGTTTAAGATTAACAAGATAAAACTTTCAGAAAGAACAAGCAAAGACTCCAAACTCAAAGACTTTCTCCTTGARCAAAATGAAATTGACTTTCCCTTATGCAAGAGAATTTGTTTATATATTATTTTCTATACATACAGTTTTCTGTGCCCTCCCAAATACAGTATGTGTGTGACAATATCTAGAATTACTGTGTATTGCAGCAGTTTTTTCCAGCCCATATTCAGGAGAGTTATATTTTAAAAAATAAAACTTGAGAAATATTTGCTTTCTCAGTGCATTGCAATGGAAATCTAGTCGGAAAAACATCTTTAAAGCAATCTTCAGGAAACATTGGCAGAGAACATAAGGCTCCTGTRCTTTTGTTAGGTGTGGAAGAAACAAGTTTAAATTAAATAAACTGAACTGGACAAAGGGCACATTTCAGGAAAAGGTCTGAGCTACTAATTTTACTTGTTTGCTTTCAGCTTTTATTTCAAGATGACTTAGGTTACATGCTGAGATCATAAGCTGAAGTGATCAAAAGGAAGTAGGCTACTACTTAAAATAAATTCTTAATACTTGACACTTTAAGTCAAATCATAAAATTATATCTCTACAAATGTTAGATGAATTTAGTAACTGCATATATCTGAACCTCATATTCAAAATTTAAAAATCGCTTGGGGGTTATAGTAGGCAAAAAAATAAATTGTGAACAATGACAGGGACCAGGTTGTAATTGTCACTGGTATCTGTGTGTGTAAATGTTCAAAATTGAACTTCTGATTTCTCAACCAGAAACCTCCTTGCAAGCTACAACTGATTTAGGCTGGCTATACATTTTGGGTAAAACATGARTTAAGGAAACAAGTCCTGAATCCTTCAAATTACAAAAAATGAGAGAAAATTATCAATTAGAAGGCTGATCATAGGTTCTGCACATACATTATTTAGACAGAGACAACATTGATCTTAAAATCCTGGAAAGGAGGTGAAGCTTTCTGTTGAAGAAAGGGGTCTGGAAAGTGACAGAAGATGTATGCAATCAGGAAGAYTTGTCTGGATATGTCCTGGAGCTTAACCAGTAACACCTGGGACTAGTAATTGCAAACAGGTGCCATAACAGAAGCCAACATGACGTTTTGCCTGACTGAAAACAGTCTCTTCACTTGGGGAAGAGAAGGCTAGATCTAARGAATATGTCTAGATCCCATCTAGGAAGGTGATCAGCTTAGTAGAAGAGCCTAGTTTCAGAAAGTACTGTCTTAWAAATTCTGAGACTAGTCTAGTACCCATACCCGCTACAGTTTCTTTTATTTTGTCCCACCTGTGACAAGTATCTAGTTTTGTTGTAAAAAGAAAGAGGGTTTAAAGGAGAAAAAAACCTAAAGGCTAACCACATATCATGGATCTTCTTTAACAATAATGTCAAAGGTAGACTTTACTATTTGATGGATGAGTAGCTCCTCCTTCTAAGGATTCTTTTCTAAGACAGATTCTTTTCTAAGACAGACACCTCTGTTGAATTGCCAGACAAAACCCCATATTTTTGTACTGAGTTTTAGGGACTAAACCTAACAAAGTGACTCTGAGACTGACTCTTGGCTGGCATGGATACGTGTAGGGCTTTATGAAACCACTATAATTGTATCATGTTCATATTCTGCAGTAAGACTAATAAATAATTTTATAGATTTAATATAGCAGYACTCTTGTCTGCTGAGGAACTGATGGGGCATTTCCCTTGTTACAACCAGTAGTTTAGGTGGATGATTAAAGTTTTTTGTTAGGGAAATACTTTTTTTGGTAATTGTGTTCATCAGCCTGTTACAGTTAAGCTTTCAAATTAGGATGTTTCAAAGTTGTTGTTGATGATGACCTTGTGCACAAAACAGTTCCAGACTATTCATTACAAACAACAATATGACTTAACAAAGGAAAATATGACTTAACAAAGGAAAGATTTACTAGATGTTTATTTTTTTGAATGCAGAATATTCCTATTTCTTTATTTCTCTTCTTTCATAAGTTTTCCAAAGTAATATTTCCAATTGATGGTTTTACAAAATTTATTTCATGTTGGATTTTTTGAGAAATCTTGACTGGAATTTAGCCAGATATCTGACACAGATAGACACATATAGCACAAATAGGGAGTACTTTACCTCAGTCTTAGTACAGTTTTTGCAATTATAAAATGTCTATTAATATCAAGCATACCAGTCTTGCCAGAAAGGACTTGTGCAAATTCTTGGGAGGGAAAGTATAAAGGAAATACAAGAAGACAAGTAGGGCTGGGAGGAAAGAGGCACTCTCTAAAACTGCTGACTAAAAACACTTTGTGAGGGAAAGGGCCAGAATTWTGTTTTAAAACAAACAAAGAGAAAATCTAGCAGAACAGTTCAAAGAAAAATGCTCTGAAAGAATTTACTGCCTTGTGGCTAGAGGTGACATTGAAAGTAACATGGACACAAGTTGATTAAGCTGCTGTCAACATATTTGGCCCCAGGAATCAGTTACTATTGATTTACAGCTTACAGTAAAGGAAAAATGCAGAAACTTACAAAAAGAGCTGTATTCAGTAAATTCTATTAGCATATTCAGTGCAAAGGATGAAAAAACSAAGTTGGAATTAATCTAAAGAAAATTTCACATCAAAAGACTCTGTTAGAACCAAAAGTTCCCTTTGTGTTGCAAGCCCATGAGAAAAATGAAAGTACAACAGATTTTTTTTATTATTTTCTGCATCCTTAAAATAGTAGGCTTTTTAAAAACACTATTTAGTATATTAAATCAGTGTTTTTTCCTAAAAATAAAAAATGACTGCTTCATTCATAAAACATTCACAGCATGTTTATTTAGATGTTCTGAAATGCAAAACATGACCCCTCTTCCCTGAATAAGTGATTGGCTTCTCAATWGTTTAGACCCAAATATGAACAGGAGCCAGTCAGACCTGCAGAACAGGTTGTGCCTGTCACATGGGGAGCTATAGCTGCCAGGAGAATTGTCAAAGGGTGTCACAAAGCACCTTGCAAAAAGAGATACAGATAGTGCTACTATGGAAATGYACATGGAAGTATAGGAGTTGTTAGCAGCCATAGGTCATGTAAATGGGCTATCAACTAAAATGAAACTGAAGTACTGATAGCATAATTTGTAATACCAACACTTGATAAACTGATGCTTTAGCAAAATTGAATTAGGTAAATTCTATTGACAATCACATAATAATGATAATAAAAACCAGGTGCTTTTTTCCCACGATATTATATGGAAAAACACTTTTCCTCTGTATGTATGTATCTAAAGGTATCACCAACCCACTTAAGCACACCACAGAGATGCAACCCTACCTGTAGTTCATATTTGTGTGTCTAAAGTTTTAACAGCTACAGATAGCAGTACATTTTCTTCTTTCTCATAGTTTTTGCTGTTTGAGTGCTTGACCTGCAAATTGTGGTGACTCATTCCATAAGACCTTTATTTTCTTATAATTTATTTTCTTTATCAAAAGAGAGGTAATAAAAACTGTTTTGATGTTGAATGTATGTTACGTTTCTTGATTGCTTAATACAATTTCTAATTTCTAATTTTGCTACGTTTTCTATCCAGCCCAGCACATGCAGAAGAAAGAAGGAAAACGTGTAGTTTTCTGTTCTTTTCTTGAAAAGCGAAAAAACACCTGAAACAGCTGGATCTGCTCAAATGAGAAGTTGTAACAGACAGGGRCTTGTAACATTGGCAAGATATTTTTACATGTTTGAGGCAGACAAACTCAAACTAGATACCGTGAGCTATGAAAATTAATGAGGTGTCCAGGAGAATGGATAGTCTATCATGCAAAAGAGTTAAAATACTGTTTTTGTGAAGCTAATAAACAATGTGTGAAAGAGGACATGGTAGAGACACTCTGGGATAAATGAGGAACAATAAGGTTTTATTAAGCCTCAGGATGGTACTGTGGCAGCACTGTCTTATAAGATAAATAGACCTTCCTGAAGTTTATCAGTCTACCCTYCACCCAGTATGACATGTCAGATAAGAATAAACGAGTATATCTGAGGAGTATGAGGTAGTGGGCATATGAGATAGTAAGGTGGTTCCAAGTATCAGAATTGTAGTGACGCTATCTTAGACCACACTGCTTTCTCAGTTACTAAAGTTGAACTACTTTGATAAATATARCCTCCTGGAGAAGTGAAAGTGCTACATAACTCAATCATTTTACTATGCTCTGGAGATTTTAGGTAGTGTGAACTGAGGAGATTTTAGGTAGTGCGAATTGTGTGATCTCATCCACATATGCAATCCTACTCCACATAACCAGCTGTCTGAAGTAACAAGTTGCTTTAACAGATTTATTAAATAACATGGTTACAAGTTTAGCAATCTGCTTGTTTGTTCCTGCAGGCTTGGTTCTCACTTTTTGCTGGGAAGTTTTTACTTTAGAAACTTGCAATGGCARGAATGATTTTTCTCTTTCTGCAAACTCAGTGAATAGTTTCTGCTGAGCTTTGTAGCTCTRCAGAAATTTAACAGAACTTTCATCCACCATGCAAGTTTTCTTYTATGTGCAGACATTTTATTTTGGGGAATGTTAAAGTAAATTGATCTCACTCGTTAGAAGAAAACAATTAACTGAATGAAACACAAGCATATAAGAAGAAACTTAATACTAGAGGTCAGAAGGTAGTTTTTATTTAAATGTTCTCACCTCTCTGAAAAAGAACTGTTAAAAATCAGGAAAATTATCTCAGGGAAATATTTCTGGATCATAAGGTTTCACATTGCACTACACTATTCAAAAACATGTTCACAGTTTATGTATGTTTACTTCTGAAAGCACAATGGCACATACAGTTATAAAGATAAAACATGAGCATTTAGATACCTGGAGGATAAAGAAAAATAATTAACTTATCTACTGATATTAATCACATATTTTGTTCTCCATGAGTATTAACAAATAGAATACATCTTTTTTTTTTCTTTTTTTTCTTTTTTTCTTTTTCTTTTTGCAGAAACAAGTGTATATTTGAAGCAAAAAGGGAAACCAGAAAATTACTGAAAATAAGAAATTACTTCCAGGTCAGGGTAAAGGAATCTTTTAAATTTCCCTTTTAGGGTACACTAGAGACAGAGGCCATCTCTACTGAGATCTGAATGCATATGCCTAAATTTGTTGTTTTCTGTGATTGCAAGGGAAAAGAGAGGTAGATGGAGTTCTGTTCTTTGTTTCTCTGTAAAAGCTAACATTCTTATGCAAATTCATATCAATTCCTCTTTTTAAGAAAGAGGTATTTTATTCAAGTCAAACCCATTTTATTGAGTCACAAATAGTCATCGAAGACTAACTCTATTTTTTAGTAAGTGATGCAGAATGACTTCTTTGTTTTTGGACATATAGCTGCATTTGCTTTACCAGACCCAACTTGGACATATAGCTACATTTGCTTTACCAGACCTAACTTATAGAAGAACCAGTTTGTTTTGTATGATTAATATAGTTACCATTTTCTTATCAATTAACAATATGGTTTTCTGTAGATAAGTTTTTGGTTATGGAGGCTGTTGACAACAATTTTGAAACATGTTTGGCTTAGTAACTATCCTGGTAAAATGCTATTAGCAATTTTTTTTATTTCATTGGCATCTTTTATAGACAGGCATTTCCAGAATCATTTTGGCTTGTCTGCTTCAAACTTATATGTGGTTGGTCATCAGAACTTGATGACTGCGTCTTTCAGGCACAATATTAAAAGCAGASCTTACACCTTGAGACTGGGTTTGTTCTAAAACAGATCACCAAAAGCCACTTGGTGGGATTTTCKGGAAATGATGAGATTGTTTGAACAAGAAGTGTGAAACTAAGGATATCCTACTGTTTTCATCACATTTAYCCTGATTTTTTTCATGGGTGGGCATACCCATTTTGAGTATTTTATACTTGACACTAAAACAAAATAAAAAGGCAGTTTACTGTTCCAAGCAGAACAATGTGTAAAATCAGCTTGAAATTTATTAGAAACTACATCAAGCATACATAGATATTAATAAACAATGTAATCAGAATATATGCTATATTTAAAAATGGAATTTCTTGTGAGAAATCATAGATGAATGTTGTGTATTGGACTCATTAGATAGGGTACATCTTGGCAGGTGGCATTTCACTAGTGATAATGGCAGCATTGATTTTAACAATAAATTTCTTATGTAATATTTTGAATGTAAATTTACACAGTAGCTTGTACAGGAAGTAGGAGAGCATGTTATATTTTTTTTAATTAGCTTTTTATTGATATAACAAAGCTAAACTAAAGTTCAATGGAAGCCTTTACCATTGCTTTCAGAGACTTTGGACAAGCACTAAGGGAGAGGTTAAAAGTAGTCAAATAAAGAAAAATATATTTAATGCAGTGTCATGATTGCTTTAAGGAATATTGGTATCATAAGTCAAGAAATCGTGGTGAAATAGAATGGGCAGGTAAGACTAAAGTGTAGAAAACTTTTGGAAAAGGAATTAACTCTGCAGAAGCAGCTCAAGTAATAAATGTAGAGACAGAGAAGGAATGTATAACTATGAAGAAGAATTTGGAAAGATATGCATTGAAAGTGTCAGGTTTTTTCATTTCTGATGATCTGTGGTGCAGAAAAACTGCAGAAAATAAAATGTTATACTCCTGGGTGATCAGGAAGGTAGTGAGATTTTCAAATAACATTACTGATTATTCTAATAATGCTTAAAGCCTGCAAGTCTGTACTTTTCATTGTACCTATATCTWGGCTAGGGCAAATACAAGCAAGAAAGGCAACACATTTCTATAGTCTGAACCTCATCACTAAATAAAACATTTCCTTCATGTCAAAATAGTACTCACTTCAAAACTGGTACACTGCAGTTCAGACTTGCCCACAGTGTGTGATTATATGAAAGTCTGCCTTACTACTTACTGGTGTCAGAAAATAGCTCAATATTTATGAAGGAGTCAAGTACTTAATGTAAGAATGAAGCAATTCTTCCCAACATCAAAGAAAATCACTGAACAATTAGCAGATTTTGTTAACTATATTATAATAAAATTATGAAATATATATTTTGTAACACATTGAATATACAATATAAGTATATAATTTCAGGAAGAACTATGTTACAGGGAAAAAAAAAAGTCTATGTGATAAGTTTTCTTGCTGGATTTGTATGATAAAACCTTAAATGGCTTTGCCCTTGAAGAGACCTGACTCAGCAAGTCTCCTGTTTGTCATTGTTTATATCTACAGATCTAATCAGAACATACATATTTGATAAAATATCATAGTGACATGTTACTTACAAAGTGATGCAACCAGTAGTATCAGTAGTTGGCTAGGTATCTCCAACATGCAGAAAAACATTGATGTTGATTTTTTTTTTATTCCTCTCAGTTTTAGGAGATGTTGATCTTTTTTCTCTTCAATTAAAAAAAAAAATCAACAAAAAATCTAGTTCAGACAAGATTACGTGCAACACTCACAGATCAATGTATGTGCRTAGTTCTGACAGATCAAGACATTTCATGATAAAAAACATGGATTCCATCTTGACATCTTAGAAATCTAGTAATGTAAAACTTGGTGGTGCATTAATGATCTTGATGGGTCATGATATTGTTTCTCCTTCATGTGGCAATTTTATTTTTACACGTAACATTTTTTATTAACTTTAGTAGATCTATATGAGAAAAGAGGTTTCAATTGAAGCATTATTCTATTCAATCAGTTAATCCTAATGCTCTAAGGCCCTTCCTGTGCAATTAACATACATCCTCCATTGATACAACTGCAGACAGAAGAAATCCCTAAATGTATATCTTTCACATTCATTTTATAGAACTGTAATGATGTAGAACTTACTCCAGATAATCCTTAGACTTGTGATAGTATTTTCTCCACAGTTTTTATATTTTCTTAACATTTAACAGAAAGTAGTTGAAAACAAAGCAAAATAAAGAGTCTTTTGTACTTGGTATTTCTTAGCCCATATAGATTTTTGTTGCTTTTCTTCCAAAAATTATTAATTTCTCTTTGTTTAAGGTTCTAGCTCTGTTGATAACMTATTTTAAGTTAAAAGGTTCTGAGTTCTTATTTAACCATAGTGAAAAAAAAAAGAAAAGCTATTTTAGAAATAATTAAGGAAAATAACAATCCCTCTAGGGTACATTTATGGCTCTATTAATTAATTTTAAAAGGCTAACATTATATCTCCATCCTGATCTATTGACAGGATAGAAAACAAAGAGCCACAGTTACAACACATTCAAAGAGCAATTGCTTAGGTGACAGCCTTACTTATTTGTGTTCAACACATCATGAGGGATATCCTCACACTTAGCAAAGCAAGTAAGAAGATAAAATGCTTCTTGGCTGAAGTTGTATATTATGGTTTATATTTTTACATTTATTTATGTGGAAAGTGTAAGCAAAACCTTTTATAAATCTCAGGCAAAATTCCAGTTTATGGTACATAACTGTTCTGTGAAAGACTATGAGAAGAATCAAAAATAGGAATGAAACCACATTCCTTCTGCTCAAACTAAAGAAACAGATTATTATCAAAACTCTGAGAATTAGGAAAAAAATGTAGTTCATATACAATCTTTTTTGCTATAGGTCTTATTACTAGCAAGAGCAATTTATAAATGGAGGTTCAAAGGTAACTATTAGTCTTGGTTTTGAAATGTGTGTTTCTGCCTAAGAAGAATGCTRTTAGATGCTGTCCACTGTCTCATCTTGGAAAACTGCTTGACTGCTTGTCCCATAAATGTACAGTTATTTCTGGAGTGGAAACATACAAAAGTGATAGCATCATTCCCAGAATTTACTATTGAAGATTAGTTTGCTGGTGTTGAAAACAGATATACGAGTGAAATGGCAGAGTACTCTTAATGAGGAAAGTGATGTATAACATACACAACAMAATGGACTAAGAAATTTCTGTGTATGTATATGCAACATGATCCCAATTCCATTTTTCATTGGGCTTTTCCTGATGGAGAATATTCTTCTCCTCCCCTGTCCCTTTGCACAGGAAACTGTTCTCCTGCAGTGCCTGAGATGAGAACCAAAGTTTATAATCTGATGGAGAAGTAGAGCAATTTTTGACTTGCAGATCATCTGTAAGTTACACTTTTTGTAAGTTACTCTTTTCACTGATGGCAAATGCAATTTAGTCTGTCTAGAGCTTTTTTTTGTCTCRAAATTTGTATTAAATATTAAACTAATACAGCCATATAGCAACTGTAAATGATTAAACCTACTATAGTAATTCAAACGTCTTATTTTTTCCAGCTGAATAAAATCCTAACTCTAAAGACTACCATAATGAATCATGATATATTAGCATTTCAAAACAACAATAATGACAGCAGTGAAAAATATTTCACAATTCACTTTTTTTGTAAAACTAGATATGGCTTTAATCTTTATTATAATGTCACCTGCTGCTGCCAATATGCTTAAACATCTTTCATAGTTTTCCCATATCCTCAAAAATTTTTATTCTTATGCATATCACCTGTGAACATCATTCCCAGCTTCACAGGAGTGATGTACAAAGCAGAAGCCATTTTCTTAGCCTGTTTACTAAAGAATTTTATTTAACCTGTCTGTTTTTAATAACTTTCTGAACCAATTGGTTAATTTCAACTAATACCACATAAAATTGCAACAAAAGCTGCTAGGAAATGACCACTTACCTACACAGACCCAAGATCAGCATCCCTGAAAGGGAGAGGGCAGAAATCTGTTTGCGTATTTCTTTTAGGATCAGCTGTCTGTGCCAGGCAGACATATTCTCATCATGTGATTATCTTGAATTTGACTGCAGACTAGCATTGATGCAGCTGTTTCTTGCCTAGGAYGAATATTTCTGAAATATGGAAAGACATGTGGAAGGGAAGGGAAAAGGCTTTGACAGAACAGCTGGCTAGGTGAGAAAATGCATTAAGTCACAGTTACTGCTTTCACCATTCAGAAGGTTTGGTTTTCTTTTCTGCTTTATTTTCACCATTTTAAGTTGAGGTAGAATAAAGGAAAGATTCACACCAAGTAATTCCTTTGTTTGAATGGTTTTTATGCTGAAAACAAAACAAAAAGCTCTCTTGAAGATAATGTACAGTTTGTAACTACAGGAAAAAAACACATAAGTGCAATCATTAAATGTGAATTTGACACTTTTGAAAGAGATGAGGGATCAAGCTCCTCACATTCCTAAGTTCAGTAAAATTATTACCAGGTTTTCTAGAAATATATGATTATTCTTTTAGCCAGAACATTTGGAAACAGCTGTGTAGTGTTGTGCAGTTCAGATTCCTCTTCTYTCTCTTAGCCAGGGTAAACCATGCTTGTACACACTTATCACAGTCCCAAACAGACAACATTCCTTATGACTCATGCACATATGGGCTCAACGGTTCTGTCAACCCACCCACAGGATTTCTGCCARGGTTGGCTAACATCTGACCTGCTGAGATGACACATAGGTACCGCTCACTCAGAGTGAACGTGTACACCATGAAYACTTCCACCCTATGTGAAGGCAGCTACAGTGACAATTGCTGTGGCTTACAAAAACTGCTAGTTGTGAAAAGTAACTTTATTTAACAAGTCAGTGCCAGTTAGATTRGCAAGTTATATTCTTTTAGTAATACAGGTACTGTTAATATCCATAGTTTAGCCAGGATAAGCTCTGATTGAATGCTAATTAAAAATTTATCCATGAAGTTGGCATAAAATATTTGATACTTAGTTTGCGAACTAAGGTTTGTTGCTGAAGTGTAYAGTTTAGCTCTGTGGGAAAAAATGTTTCTTTTGAGCAACATTTTGTTTAGATAAATCWTAGCATTTCAATCTGTTACATGCCAAATTAGTGAGGTAAAGACGTATTTGTTCCCCTCAACTCTGAATCAAAAAAAAATCTACCTAAATTTTACGTTAGGCATTGCAGTGTGTTTTTTGAAGTCCATTTGTTTTCCATATCTATCATCTTACTTTGAATGTATATAGATGAACAGAAATCCTTAGAACAGTTATGAGTTCACATATGGTCACAATGCATAAATGAAATAATTTCTCATCTAAAGCTAATAAATATTCTCTAGCGATCTTGCCATTTTAACCCCTTAGAAAATTCTGTTGAGATAGAGGAACATGCTGTTTTCAATCCTTTCTTAAAGCAATTAGCCCTATATAGAAACTTCTGAAATATCTTGAACTTTGCCTTCTTTCAACAGAGAGTGGATTCATCTTAGGAAAATTAATTGTTCTTATGATATCTCAAAAGCTGAAAAGTTTTCAGCACTCTTTTATGAATTTGTTTTCAAATAAGTACAGTATCTACTTTTATTTTCCCCTGCTGAATAATGCAAGGTAAATGATTGTTTACAAAACAAAGAATTTCCAGTAATTAAAAAAAGACAAAGAGGTATCAAATACTTAGGAAAATCTTTTCTTACTGTTCAGTTAGATCAACTGTAAAAATAGCTACCACTTTCATAAGGTAGGAAATAATCTAGAGGAAGGTGTATGTAAGATGATAAAGGAATAGAAAGAAGATTCAGCCAGCATAGATATAAATCACTAGATTAATTTCAGAATCTTTTCATGGTCTCTTGCATCTAATAAGAAATATGATATGTAGAATTAAATCTTATTATAAACTTAAACAAATTTCTGAGGAAGTTCACTTACAAACTATGAATATATGCCTCATTTTATACTCCTGTATTAACCATT
Source organism: Mixornis gularis (assembly GCA_003546035.1). Taxonomy (NCBI): domain Eukaryota; kingdom Metazoa; phylum Chordata; class Aves; order Passeriformes; family Timaliidae; genus Mixornis; species Mixornis gularis. Next base: position 6,280,225 of record QVAJ01000015.1, on the reverse strand, counting down.
AGGTTTATGAAGGCATAGCATTATGCTTCTCATGATTTATATGATGAAAACATGTATCTGGACCACAACCAGTATTTACACAAACACAGCCCTATTTCCCAGTGGAATCAATTGCCTAGTAGATTGTGGAACAAATTTTATTTGAACTGTGGTTCACTTATTCATCTTTAACATGCAACTGGAAGTTGCATTTGCTTTCCAGCCCTGACATATAATGAAAATTCATTATACCAAACAGCTTTTATGGATTTATGGAGCAAGAAAAATTTTTTTTTGTTTGTTTTAAAATACACTTCAATTTCAAGTATATGAACTTAACTAGGACTCAAGGAAACCTGGAACAAGAGACAAATGTGGTTGTTTGTACATCCAACCTAGTTATGATTTGGATGTGCAAACACAGAATAAAGACACTCTGGATTCAGAGATGCAGCTGCACCAAAAAGATTTYCTCTTCTCATCCATTCTCACTGACATCTTAGTACTAAAATGCAAAGCAGATGGTCTTATTTGGTAGTTTTATATTTGTGAAATACAACCTTGTATCACTTAAAGTGTTTTGATACTTGCTGAGGAGAGTTTTCAGAATTTTTTTATGAGAAAACTGTCCATCATAATAATCTAAGAGTCAGAGAGCCCATGATCAGATACATTGCTTAAAGGAACTAATTAATTAAGCGAGGTTGAATGGAACAGCATGAAACAGAAGAAATATAAAGTATCTTTTTTCCTCCCTGTTTCTGCACGGTGGTGACTAATGTTTATTAAGTCCCCATAGTGAGATGCTGAGAGATTTTTCCCAAGATCTCATGCTGTTTTAAAAGGAAACAATGGTTTGTGGTAAAATCAACTCATGCTGAGCTACATTAACTGCACCATGTTATCAGCTGATAATGGTGTTATTAACACATTACCCACTGTGTATATTTGTGAATTAGGATATTTCCTTCTTAATGGAATTGAGCCATTTTTTGTTTGAAATGGCAAGTATTAGGCATTTTGCCACCATTTTGGAGAGGTTGAGTATACAGCCCCATTTATTGGGTCGATTTTTTTTTTTTAAATGGATCTTTTCCTTTTAAACTTCAGGAAGTATGTTTACTTTTACTTTGCTGTTTTGCCTTGAGATTTCACTGATTTCACTGAGACTATTTAAATGGCATAGTTTTTACAATGAAAGAAAAATATAAAAATATATTATATTGGAGAATACACTATAAATTCTGAACATTCCAAAAGGTCACCCACTAATACAACAGTAAGTAATGACTCTTACATTGCATTATGGAAAACTGTTGCTGAAGTATAGCAATTGTTTTTTTTCCTAGTTGGGTAGTACTGGCCAAACTCTGGCATGTAGTAGAAAGTCGAGTTTCTTGCTCATTAGAGGAGAGTTGGAGGTGAATACATTTACTGTAAATTCAACATAATCAGTAAGTCTACCCAACTACATATTTGTTACACATGACCAAATAAAACAAAATGTAGTCTTCCTAAAAACAACAAGTCAAAACATGTTTCTGTGATTTTCATGCTTATTTTCTTCTTTCTGAACCTAAGACCACAAMATGAATAATGATGTAATCATTATATAAATACAGGGAAGCAAATGGCAGCACAATTATGTGATTAAAAATTACCTTTATTTGTAMTTTCCCACGTAAGGAAAAGTACATGCTGCTCAATTTGTCAACATTGGCAAAAACAAAGCAATACTTACTATGCTCATTGCCTGAACTTGCAATAGGAGGCAAACCAAACCATTTTTTTTTTAATAATTGACAGGTAAAATATCCAAGGACTAGTATTCCAGACTAGGAAACCCTGAAAAAAAAATTTCTTCTATACTTCATGAGAAAATGAAATTTTAGCTGTCTATTCACAGCTTTATAATTTTTTCTTGAAAATATTTCCAGCTGAAAGTAATTAAATAATTAAATAATCTTAATGAAATAGTAAAGATACATCTTGCTTGAAGCTGTAAATTTTCAGGGTAATCAAAAGGTTACAGTCTTATAATTTAGTTATGCAAAGAGGGTAAAGACTCAAAATCAAACAAGAATRCATGTTGATATAAAGCAGTATTATGTAACCTATGTTATATTATAGAAGTTCTTCACATTTCAGCAACATAAACATACAAACATAAACCAAAAATGTCTCAAATATGTACCTTAATCATTATCTTCTAAAGGTTTTGTGAATTAGTAATAACTGATATTAAGAAAATATTGAATTATCTTTCTAGTTCTATTATGCATTTTCTTCGAGCTCTTGGGTTCCTTCTTTATCGTCTCTGACTAATCTCCTAATTTGTATCATGGATGTAATAAATTTTCCATTTGACAGATCCATCTGTATTTATATTTATTTTTTTAATTCAGGCTTCTGCTTTCTGTATACTTGGATAGTAATCACAGTGCAACTCATCTTTACATAAGCTTCTAAATGCTTCTACAAGAAAAATAAATCATTAGACAATATGAGTTCCACTRCAGACAATTGTATCTAAAGGTCTTATATTTACCTGGGAGCTCTAAATCTCCTTGGATCTCCTGGACCATGGAATTGGAGATATGAAAACTCTCTTTATACATTTGGGAAAACTTTAGCTGAAGTMTTTTTGTTTCCTTTTTCCAAGTCAAAGGGGGCTAGATTTTAACAAGAATGGGTTTTTTTTCCCCAGATAATGCAATATGAATGTAAGACAAGGCCATCTTTCTTTTATGTGTTTTTTTGTTTTTACCTGAAGGTTACTGCTTCAGACTAAATAGTTCAGCCAAGGCTTTGTGCTAAATACAAACATTTCATCACATGATATTCAGTATTGTGAGTAAAGTTCTTTGTAGTTTTATAGCCCTYTTCTAGCATAGACCCCTTGAACAATCAAGGCCTTCACATTTTTTCATTCTGTGTAGTGAAGTAGTCCCACCCAAATTCCACTGCTAAGTACGAGAACATGTTTAGAGAAAATTCATAATGACTTTAGTGTGCTGTAGTCACACTGCAGCCAAAAGTGAACTTCTCACCTAAAGCTGAAGACATCCATCAAGACATCTCGAATGTGATCGGTGAGATTGAGAAAGAATCAGAAGGCTAGCTGAATGAACTGTTTATAAACTGGGGACACCCGGGGTGGGTAGGGTTCCCGATCAAAATTGGACTGTTGATTTTGCTTATTATCATTTTAATTTTGATTGCTTTTTGTTTCATTAAGTGCATGGTTCGTAGAATGATTCACAAATTAATTCCCAACTCCACTACGTCCCCTGAAGTGAACCGAGTCACCATGCTGGCAGCTCCTGCAAATGAGGAAGACCTGGAGGGAGTCACCTCACTTGAGGAGGATGAGGAAGACATCCTACCTCTTGAGGAAGATTGGCCCATTCCTTTAGAGGAGTGGTCCACTGATCAGGAGTGGGACGAGGACCTTTACTTTGGGTCTGAGTGCCCCTCCACTCAGATGCAGTTTACCCTTCTTTAAGTAAAAGAAAAGGGGGGCATGTTGTGGTGTGCATTTTGGATTTACTACATTTCTGTACAATGGTTTGTCCCTGTACCCCCATGGCAAAAACCCCTTTTGGTTTTTCCTTAATTATGGGTCCTGTCCATCACTCTGCAGCCCCTCCCAGAAGMCTGGAAAGTTCTTGGAAGGCTGTCGAGTGATTCGGCAGGTTCTCGGTTCCCCACTCCCCTTTTTATGCATGGAATTGTCCTACTGTCTGTCCTTTGTGTTCTAGGTCACCCCCCGCTCTGGGATTGGTTCTAGGCTGTCCCCGGCCCCTTTCCACACCCCTGTACTTAAGATGAGACCCAGAGGGAAAAACTCATTTTTCATGGGCGCCCTCTGGGTGAAATAAAACCCAGTTGAACCCACGGGAGTCCTCTCTTCCTTCCTCACCACTGCCACGCTTCTGCCTGAGGCCAARACCCACAAGATTGGAAAGGTACCAAGCTGTACCCTTAAATGCCAGCTYAGTCCCAGAACTAGCCTGAAAATGGGACCATAGTTCCCTGAAAGCAGCACCGAACCCCCTTGCATTAATAGATAAATAGTTACATATATATATATATATACATTGTATGTTTATGTGCTATATACATATATATAGTTTATACTAAAAGTAGACCCAGCACTGGATTTCCAGTTTCTAGAGCTTGTATTTATTTGTTGCATAGCATGTAATACAATGTTTCTAGTGCCCTCRTTGACATTGCCAGAGTACATACATCTCCAGGAAAACACGTGGCAACAATGGTCCTTCAGAGGAAGAATGCCCTCATGAGATATTGGTGCTCAGTCTGACCAAGGGAGAAAAGATATTGTTTTAGAGTCTTTTCTGGTTTCTTCTTGTTTGTTTGCCCTCTTCATAATCAAAATAAACCAATGGATATTTTATGCAGATAACACAAGCACTGAAGACTTTGCAACAGATAACTTAGGTTAGCATCTGTTAGATTGTACAAAGTCATTGGACCTGTAAGAGGCTGTGCATATGTAAGAGTTCTAGCAACTATTTCAGAGTGAGCTGACATCCCTCTCAGGTGTCCACCCATTTACGCTTCTGGAAAAGGTGTTWCCTTTTCTCTTTGCTCTACACCACCTTGCCAAAAAGATTTTAAATAGCATCTTTAGGCACTGCTCTTATGACCATTCTTAGAGCTCATAGACACGGAATACTATACAAAATGATCTCTCAGTTAACGTTAAAAGTTGGGTAGATAATTCAGAGCTGGAATTAGAGTTAGGAGAATAGCCCAAACTGAGAGATTATCAAGGCTGACATTTGTAAAAATATCGGATTATGTCAATCAAAAATTGTTGAACTCAGATGGCAATTGTTTCACTAAATAGATATGACTTCACAGCCTACCTTTGCTTATTCATACATTTTGGTAATCTGGAAAAAAATGTCATTTTTCACACTAACAAATAAATGGAGGCCAAAGCAGCACAAGTGCAATGCTGGGGGTTTGCTGTATATCTCTTACACTGTACAGTTTCTTCTTGGAATGCCTTGTATGAAAATCCATTGCCAACCCAGGAAAGGTTGGAACAGGAATTGCAGGAAGTTTYTTAACGCCATCTCTCTTGGCTTTTGTGTTTTCCTCTCCCTGTTTTCTCTACTCATATCTGACAGGGAACTGGAATAATAAGACAGTGTTTTGTGCAAAACTATGCAATGACATTTTTAATAGGTAGACTGGAAATTCTTTTGTTATAAAATATTTATTTCTAAATACATTTATTTGCAATAAAGCAAAGAACAGAAAAAATACGTTTAATTTGCAATTGAAACAATATATTTCTAAATGTATGATGCTAGTTAATTTCACTACTACATTTCCTTATTAATTTATGCAGTTCATTAAGTTTAACTGGCAGCTACAGAAAAATGATCTTTCAGTTTGATTTGCAGCAGGGGGAGATGTACACATAATGAATATCTTCATTGTGCTTTCCCCACATACTTTCAGCAAGGAAAACTGTATTTCTAGAGTGTCCTCTGAACAACAACAATAAAAATTCTCTTTGCATTTCTATTAAAATAAAAAAGTGAAATTGTTACAAAACAATTACATGCTTTAAATTTTAAGTATTTAATAACCTATTTCTAGATACAAGTTTTGCAATTTTAAAGCCTTTCTGAAATGAAAAATACATGTAATTGTTTTTATTACTATGATGCATACATATCTTGGGAATTAAGGATTGATTGGAAGAAATGGGATCCACTTGAGTAAGAGGACCAAGTGACTGAGTAAGGGGACTAAGAATTCCTCGTATCAGCTAAGGAAAAACAACAACCAATGTRCAACTGGTAAAGTCAAAGTGTGTATTTAAAGAGATTGCTATAGATGAAAATTGTCATTTCAGCTGAATTTCTTTCTTACCATTTTTCTTAAAATCACCTGAAAATTTATAGCTAAGGATTAGCTGTATCTGTGTGTATATTTCAGTATGACAAAAAGACCATGAGGGAGAAGTGTGTCATGCAGTAACAAATGACATGATTATTTTAATTGTATTATTCATAATTGTATTATGAATGGTTAAATATATCTGTTTTACTAAAGCTTTTATGAGTACATGATCAAGGTAACAGTAGTTCAGTCAAGCAATGTATGTAGTAATAGGAGAAATCTGACAAAATGGACATTGCTTTGAGATTTAGAAACCATGATAAATAATTCTTGTGTGAGAGTTTCTCCAGAAGTATTGTGAAAAACACCACTTAAAAAGTTGAAAATACTAAGCATCGGCAAAGCTATTTGCAGCCTCTAAATCATGATCTTCTTTGTAGCTAAAAGGAAAAACAAAAAGTAATTTAGGATACAACTTTCTTTTTAAATGAATACTCAAGTTTTTGTTTTAGACATGAAAAATCCTRAAAAAATCAGGAATAAGACAGTAGAAGAAAGAGTGTGGCTTAGGTTAATCGAGTAGAACTCAGTTTACTTAAGTCTGAGACATTATTACTGTATTACAATGTAAATTTTTTTATTATTATTATTTTTATTTTTTTTTTTAGTATCAGGGACACTTGATGGGAAGCAGTCTCATGTCCTCAAGAGTTACCCCTGAAAACCTCTGAACAGCTGGTGTTTGAATGAAATAAGAATCTGGTAATTCTAGGACAGTTCTAGGCAGAAAGAGAAAATGTTCTATAAGGGAAAAAAAAATAAATTCATCAATTTAATAGTGTGAACAAGACACAAATGGCTATTGCTGGCAATTCATTTACATTGGTACACATACTCACAGTCCAAATTTTCTAATTAGTACAAAAGAAACCTCATTAGCAAAGCTCCAGTTAGCAGCTGTTATATCTTAAGAAAAAAAAAACCCAAAAACCACCAAATCCTATGAAAGATAAACGTGTTCCTCATTTGCCGAGTTCAGAAACAATGACCAGTGTCAATACGGCCCAGTGGCTGSTCCAGGTTGTTGGTGCCAAGGCAGGGATGAGGTCAGGCCAGGAGTTCAGCCCAGAGCTCAGGGTGCCTGTCTGGATAAATGAGATAAGTGGCCCAGTCATGCCGTTAAGGGCCCAGGACTGGTCTCAAATGAAAGCCRTTGCCATAGACAGAAGACCAGCCAGAATCTCCCTGATGGTTGTCTGGGAGCCTCCACTGACTCCTCTGCTAGRTTGTTCTTTCAAAGACACCAGTGCACCATCTCTAAGTTGGCCATGAGCCTCAGCAGCCAAATCCACCAGAGGAAGGATGTTTTCATGGCCATTCCCAATATTCTCAGAGACTCCAAGCCAATTCTTTTAGCATGGCTTCTGAGGTGTCRTGATAAGTTGCTGGCTTCTCTCAGGATCCAAGAAATGGAGTGTTAATTRAGGGATTGTCTTGCTCCTCTTTGTCAGGAAAAACACTTTCTTGAAAGTAACGGTTTTTGTCCTCGCTCTAGGGTCTACTTGGGGCCATTTTTGTCTGTTTTCTAACAGACTTTATCCTTTGCTCTTTCTCTGTGTTTCTGTAACTCTGTGTTACATATGATTTTGGCAAATGGTGTCCAGTGCATATATTGGATACTCTTGCTTCTTTCTGTTACCACTAAGATCTGTTTTGCTCAGCTTCTAAGTTTGTCTTATTAACAGAGGAGCTGTTGATACACTTAATAAGTCTAATATGATATTGTGCATATACTCTAAAGGCCTCTGCTGWCATCCCAGTCCTGTACTCTTAGATGCTTCATGATTTTGTAGGGCCATGGGTCAYACATTCTCCACGGAATAGCTAAGTGATGTTCCTGTCTACATAGAATTTATTAACAAAGTTGTAACACAGACTCATGTAAAGCCAATGTAAACAAAAATGAATTAATACTCACTTGGTCATGAGATAACTGCTCTTTCAGCTTAACTGATTAAAACAAAGCTCCAAGCAAGTAAAGAYTGAGCCCAGAAATGGTAAGCCTCACAGCCCAGCCTAAGGCTCTGCAAAGTTAGTAAAAACTCTTATTACCAATGGCAATACTGAGTTTGCATGCAACTTTTTAAACTAAAAAGATACATTTAAAAGTTAGCAGTCTTGCTTATACTTTCCGAATTCTAGCTATAATCATTTAACCTGTCACTTATCTTCTGGGAAGCTGGCATCAAGGTAATAGTTTTAATACTYCTGGTTTTCTAGGACATGTCTTAGTACCAGGACACCACCTAAACTCGAAACCTGTAAATGTGGATGCAGCAGCTTACACAGTAACTAGCTCATGTCGACTMTGTTCCTTTTTTTGAAGTGTTTATTCTTGTTGAAAACAGGACCAGAATGGAAGAAAATAAATGAATTATTAACTTTGTTAAATCAAGATTAATTATGCAGTAATATGTTTATGATAGATTGGAAATAGAGAAATTCCACTTGTCTTGAAGTATTTTTTTGCTATATCTAGGACTTGTATGAATCATTAACATTGTTTATCATTGATACCATCCATGAAGGGTATTTGTCTGATCTTTTAAAATTTTCARTATTTACTTTTAATAAATATGTCACTGACCCATAAAGGCTCCGTAAAACCTTTCTCTGTATTTGTGATTCTGTTTAGGACCTATTGTTTCACTGTATTGAAACAATAATGGCAAATCTTTAAAACCAGTTATTGGATCCAAACCCACCTAAAAACAAGAGGGTACTCATTTCTATAAGCAACCCTAGAAAAATCACTGGAGGTTTTTTATATCAGTATATTCCTCTTTATAATTCACGTGCATACAAAAACAAGTAAAAAGCAGTCATTTGTTGTAGAACATGTTGGATTATAGAACTTGTATTAAGAATCATGTGTGGATTCAAAAGTTTTTAGCTTCAGATGGTGATGGATAGGAGAAAGTGTTTAAATACGCATACAGCACTTCCAGCTCAGAAATCTATGATCCAGTGAGACTAAGAAAGTATCCAAGGGAAATATTGCTACATATTTTTATAGTCTTTTGCTTTCTTCTCTGTGTCTGCTTTTGGCTATTATCAGGGAAAAGGTTGGATTAGATGTACCTTTTAGCTAAACTAGTACAGCCATCCTATTTATCTATATTGTCACAAAGGTATGCCACATTTATAATCATATCTTGTTATTTGCCTGAAACTAAACAATGTAGGAATAAAGGGACTCTGAAAAACATCATAAACACTTTCTAGTTCCTTATCAAGCGACATTTAACACTTGGCTTTTGAAAACCAGATCAACACATCTTAAATTCATATAAAACATCACTTACAGTCCTATAATCTCCYAAATTAGAATCACTACTGATATACTAATCATCCTGTCTCTGTGGACCATCTGAAATATTCTTCAGAAGGAAGACTCCAGATAGAAGATACAATCTAYGGAAGAGGAAATGTGTCCTCCAGAAATAAGATCTATTCCAAGAATTTCACAAGCAGCTATTGCCCTCATGCATCCAATTTTTTTTTTTTTTTTTTTACTGGAAAGGATATGATATAAGAAATCTGAGATAAGAGAAAGATGGTAGCAATAAATGATAAGTGAAAYAGGGAGAGTTTACAAAAGGAAAAAAGAAATTATGCAAACCCACAAAAAACCACGCCGATCAAAGAAAAAGGATCAAAAAAGTTARAACAACCAAGAACTTGTCACATTACGGTCAAAGCTGTCATAATGTTAAGGTCATTGATAGATTAGGATGAAAGGGGATAAAATGAACTTGGGACATTAGAAACAGTGAACAGACTGAAGAATTAGTGCTAGAGTGGCATGGRTACACAAAAGAAGAAAGAATGACTGCAAAACAGGAAGATGATATAATTTAGTCAAAAGATTTTAGAAATAAAAAAGAAAAAGTCAGGATTTGGGGAACAAGAGTGGAGGCTAGATTTAAYTAAAAAGGAGAAGTGGAATCATTGGAATGGACAGAATTAGGTAAAGTGTTGTGGTGGTAGTCCTGTAGAGCTGCACTGCTAAAAATATAGTTCAAATTGATTACTAATATTCAGTAAAAAAAAAAATGTATGATCCAGGGGTAAAATCCTGCTGCAGGGCAAATCAAGGTTAAGGACTTCAGAAGTGCTATTTTAGTATAATTGTTGAATGTTATGGGAACTGGACTGGATTATTTTTATACATGTGTGAGAAAATAACAAYGTGAAGAAATTAAGGAAAACATGAATATCATAACATTCATAGAAATTTCATTAAATGTGGTGGCTCTTGAGATGCATAACTTCTCTTTYGTGCCTCATTGTGTATCACATTAAGGAAGTGATGGCTGGAATTCATTTTGTAAATAGATTGGTAGCAATGGTCAATAAATTCCTTTCACTGCTTGACTGTGTATATGCATCTGTGACATGACTAATATATAATTTTACAAGCAAATGATGGCAAATTCCAGAAGTTTTTCTTTTGTCTTTTTCCTTGTCTTCTTTTCCCCTGCTCTTCAAAAGTGAAGTTTTAAAAGTGATTTTGTTCCAACATATTAGGATAGAAGGGAAACCATCATGTGACATCCAAAAACATTGACTAATTTTCAAGACTGTACCCCTAGCAGTATCCACCCATCACAGTGTGATATTGCCTTAAACATGTACCTTACGAAGAAGGTCCTTAATGGACTACTGCAGGTAAAGAATTACCCTCGGTAAATACTGTGACTCTTTTATGGAGCACCTTGAAAATTTTATATCACCTGATAATTAGAGTTATGTTCATTCTGTCTACTCAACAAAAATGTGTTTAACCAAATAACAGTAAGGATCTCATGTAACATAAATGCCCAAGAATTCCATGTCCATGAAGGATAAAAGCATTTTCTGGCAATTCACGTCACATATTGGACAGTTTGCTTGCCCAAAAAATGTAATGCATGTGGAATTTTAAGAAAYGAGAATCCAGCTGTGTTAGGTTCACATTTAAATTCTAGATCTGTCAAGTCCTTTTCACAAGGTTACCCTGTCAATTGTAATTCTGTTTATTTCTGCAATATGGTTTAAACATAAGTAGCTTTACATGCTTATGTTAAAATTTGTGTTTTCAGGTAAAACCACAATCTAATTCTGGAATTTTTTTTTTACTTAATATTTTATCAATGTGGGTTTTTCTCTTCTTCATGCTTCATTTAATTTCATGAAAGAATTTGAAGCAAAATTATACAGAATATTGACTGATACTTCTGTTTTAATAATGAAAATGATAAAACTCTCTTTTTCTTCTCTTGAGGAAAGGCAATTGGTGCTCAAATCCTATTCTCAAACTGAGATCCTTCAGGTTTTACCTACCACCTACTCACCTTTGACWGGAAAAAATTTATCTCTGGTAGAAGTACAAACTATATTTTTTGAATCTTTTATTTTTCCCTCCATTTTTTGACCTTCTCATTCCTCTTTTCGTACAGCTCTACAAAGGACTATATCTTTGTTATTGTTTAAGGCAGAAAGCACTGTTCAGAGTTGCCTGGCAGCAAGTTTCTAATATTCTCAGTAATTAGGTCATGGGAATTGGGAGACAGAAGAAATGGATTGTTGCAGCCCAGAGGGAGATCTGCTAGAGCCTGACTGATTCCAAAGTTTTGGCATGGAAAACTTGTCATTTGGTGATTAGTTTCCAAACCTCTCTTATGTCAAATAGTGTTGTTTGTTYATAAAACATGCTACAATAGTCTCTCCCCGAGGTTCACTAGAACAAACTGTGTGACAGTAGAAAGTTGCTGGGAGTATCAGTAATTGAAGCCAATATGATTTAACACAGTTTAGAAATTCTTTACCTAACTGMACTTGTCCTGTTCACAGAAGTGGAGCGGAAGGCCTGTAATCAATATGTATATGTGTATATACACAACATATATGTGTATATTTAAGCATTATTCATAGTGTATTATATGCACTATAAATATTGAGATATTTCCTTGAAATATAGTTCTGTAAGTTGTACATATGTATTTTATAAATTTATATATTAATGTGATCTTAGTGATCTTCCATGCTAAGGAAGTTTCAATGTTACTGACTTCAGAAAGACAAAAATAATTTGAAAATGTTTCAAAGGATTACTTGGGCACAAATTGAAATCTTGAATAAGACATTAGTGAACRCTTCTTTCAGACTGTTGCACATCGCTACATAAAAATAGGATATTATATAGAAAATAAAAGCAACGAAAAGCATTTTTACTTCTTGTGTATTCTAAACCAGAGCATTTTCAAGTAATTTAAAATATCMTAAGACTTTCAAACTTATCCACATAAATTTAAGGACAAAGTTTAAAAATTTAACTATGCTGCAAAATCATTTGTATAATTTGCTTCTTTCAGATTTACGGTAGTAAATTAGCAGTAGTGTGAGGCAAGAATTCCTGAGTATGAGCACAGAACAAGAGARCAAGCCTGAAAATACAGTGATAGTAGGATAACCAAAGCTGAGTAAAYTTGGGTGCCACAAGTTTAAATATGAAATAATTTCTGCAGTGCAATGGAGTACAGACTGGGTAGTAGCTAATTCTAATCTTACAAGGTTATCTCAGGCCACTCTGTTACTCACTCAGCCAGAGATTAGGGTCTGAAACAATATCTTCCTGCATTAAGAATATGAATGATGATGTTAAAAGATGACAAAGATGGTTAGCTCATGTGCCAAAAAAAACAGGTCATTAGGAGCTGGAGAACCTGGTTTAAGGTGTTAGGAAACAAAGTAGAAAACAAAGTAGGAACAGTCTGTAGCATTAGTGCACATTCTATCACAGACCACTAAAAACGGGCAAAAGGGGCACATGTAGATTTTTTCTGTTAATGTTCCCAGTAAAGGGAGTGATACCTRCTAAGAACTTAATTCTGTGGTGTTGTATGGTTCACAAATAATAGTAAAATAAAATAGTAATCATAATAAGGTGAAAGCTGAAAACCTTTCATAAGTAATAGCAAAGAATGATCATGGTGTCTAAAAGCATCATATGCCTTAGCATATTTAAAGACTGATTTCAGAGATAAGACTATGATAAGATCCCTCACTGACCTGCTAAAATAATAAGGAAATATCTCAACTGTTTTAAATTATCATAACTCTGTTGAAGTAATTGAGGAAATACTAGTTTATATCAGCACAGGTTRTGTCACTTTATTCTCTCAGATCAAGACTATTATCAGGTAACACACACCACASATGTAACAGCAGTAATAAAAAATATTAACAGTTTTGATCTTATATCCTGATATTATCAAATTGAATTGAAGGAGAAGAAGAGATAAAGGGGAAAAAAAATCATTCGTGAAATCAAAGAGTTATAGAATCATTAAGGTTGGAAAAGGACCTCCAAGGTCATTGAGTTCAAGGTCCATCAAGTGCCAGGCCCAGTCATTTTATGAATACTTCCTTGAATACTTCCAGGAAGGGTGAGTACACCACTTCTCTGGTCAGCCTGTTCCAATGCTTAACTGCCCATTCAATGAAGAAATTCTTCCTGATGTCCAAYCYGAATTTCTCCTGGTGAAGCTTCAAGCAGTTTCCTCTCGTCCTGTCACTGGTTGCCTGGGAAAAGAATCTGACTCCAACTGGTCAACAGTCTCCTTTCTGGTAGTTGTAGAGACTGATAAGATCTTCCCTGAGCCTCCTTTCCTCCAGGCTAAACAATCCCATCTCACTTATCCTCTTATCTATGCTTTCATATGCTTTGATTCTGTCATTCTAATGAATGATCCCATACTAATCTGTTAGGTTGTTACAGAGCTAAATGAATCAGGGGAACATTAAAGCTCCTCACAGGCTTCCAAACACCTTCATAAGAATGATGGGTCTTGATGTTTAGGATGTCTGAAAATGAATGTAAAACAAATGATAACGTGACMTAGCAAATATCCTTTTTGTCAAGGAAGGTGTAACAAGAAAGTTACCTGATACATTATGCAAAGTAAATTGTCAGGCTGTCAATATCTCTGTTCTACTATAGATGAGTATTAAAGACATAATACTGTAATGCTGCTAAATAGGTCAGTCATAGATATACAACTATTTACAAATCTTCAATATTTCTAATATATTAACCACTCACATTCACATTCACAGTTTCAAACTTTTTCTCTGTAAAAATAGTTAACATTTAATATATAACAAAATTGCTCTTAGATATGTAAATGACTTTGGAAGGATGTAAAGTAGATGACTGGGTTTTACAAAACATGAGGCAATTGAATCAAATTTGTCAGTAATTGTTTAGGAGGCACTTGTATTATCTAGCTACATTTAGAGAAAATATGGTTCAGACAGGAAGGCAAATAGGAGAGATTTCCCATGATACTGTGTTTGTGTRGCAAGAATTTGGTAGTGGGGAGGCTRCAGGGGTAGCTTCTATGAGAAGCTGCCAGAAGCTTCCCCCATGTCCAACAAAGCCAKTGTTACCCAGCTCCAAGATGGACCAACCACTGGTCAAGGCCAAGCCCATCAGCAATGGAGATAATGCCTGGACAATAACATGTTTAAGAAGAGTAAAAAAGCTGCTGCAAAACAGCAGCTGGAGAGAGGAGTGAGAATATGTGARAGAAACATTTTTAAAGACACCGAGGTCAGTGAAGAAGGAGGGGCAGGGGTGTTCAAAGTGCTGGAGCTGAGATTGCACTGCAGCCTGTGGTGCAGCCCATGGTGAGACAGCTGCACCCCTGAAGCCCATGGAGTTCCACCGTGGAGCAGAGATCCACYTGCAGCCCCTGGAGGACCTAATGCCAAAGCAGGGAAATGCCTGAAGGCAACTCTGACTGAGTGGGAAGCCTGCAATGGAGCAGGACCTCTGGCCTGGTGGAGCAGGTTTGCTGGCAGCAGTTGTGACCTCATGGGGGACCCACACTGGTCTGTTCCTGGAGGACTGCACCTGGTGGGAGGCATCCATGCTAGAGCAATTCATCAAGAGCTGCAGCCTGTGGAGACAACTCACACTGGAGTAGTTCTTGGAGGATTGTCTGCTGTGGAAGGGAATTCTTACAGGAGCAGAAGAAGAGTTTGAGGAGTCTGGAGTCCTCCCCATGAGGAGAAGGGAGTGGCAGCATGTGATGAACTAACCAAAACTACCATTCCCCATCCCCCTGTGCTGCTGAGGACAGGAGGAAGAGAGTTAAGTTAAGCTCAGAAGGGAGGAGTGGATAGAAGGTGTTCTGTCTCTACTCTTTACTCTACTCTGATTKGATTGGTAATAAATTTAAATTACTTCTCCAAATTTAGTGTGTTTTGCCCATGTTGATAATCAGCGAGTTATTTCTCCCTGTCCTTAACCCATGGCCCTGTCATATTTCCTTGTCCAGATGAGGAAGGTAGTGATAGAGTAGATTAGGCAGGCAATGGCATCCAGCTGATGTCAAACCACCACACCTGTTCAGAATAGTTTGCTTGAATACCAAACTAGTTTTTTCTATTCATGTAACATTAAAAAAAGTGACATCTGATAGGACTAGGAAGCAACTTTTTAATTTATGGGATGACAGTTACCTTGTGCACAAAGAAAAATTGTTTATTGCATAAACAAGATCATCAAAATTGTTGTGTAATAAACAGCCTATTTTAAGCACTTCTATATTTTAGCATTCTCAGAACATGGTAAACATTAAATAATGAGCTCATGTTTTAAGCATCATTTTAATTAGATAACATCTGGGTGGATATTTTTCGTATTCAGATGGATTTTCTTGCCGGTTTACTTATGAGTGAAGATTGATGCTATAAATTTTGGGACATGTAGAAGGAAAGTTTATTGTTCAGCTTATCTTAGCTGGGCTAAGATGTTGTATTAGACTGTTCTATTAGACTACTAGTTATTAATTTTGTGATTGTCAGTAGTCTAGTGTAAAGTGAAAGTTGCAGAAAAAGAAACCCACAGAGTTATACTCCTTTATAACACAGATAAAAATCAGAAGGTATCTAACTGAAAACTTTGATGATTCTGTGTCATTGTCTGTGAAGTCCCCAGTTTTTTCTGGTTCTGAGCTATTCTACTGATACATATGTGTCTGACAAGTCAAAAAAATTCTAGTTTCACATCTAGTAGTAAAATTTCATATAAAAATCTGGTGATATGGTTTACATTAACTTGTATTCTTCATAACTTTTCAAAGTCCATTCTTTATTACATAACCCTTAAAACATTAACCATTAAAATAAAAATAAACAAACAAGRTAACATCAGTGTAGGAATCAGGGCAAGGTGTCCTCAGCAGCAGAATTTCTACCATAGTATATTTTATCTCACAGCTAGCTCATCAGTATTTKTTTTGTTACCTAAACAGACTGRAATGATTTTGCATTAGTTTCTTAGRTGTTTCCAAGAGCTCTGGAAGGAGGTTATAAGGGAAAAATATACATGAAAGCAAAAACCAGAAAAGCAGAATAATTAATAGATAAAACTTCTGCTGAATAACATTGAAATGGTGATGTTTGCAATAGTGATATGTTTTGCAGAATTATCCTACCATTCACATGGAACATTTTCTTCTGGATTATCATTTCCAGGGTGATACTCACTTATAGGCTAATCACAACATACTTCAGAACTCAGTTGTTTAGGCAAAATTATTGTGAAAGACCTGTAAGAACTAGTTCTGTCCTCCTTGACATTTTTACCAGAAGTATGTAGGGCCTGATTCCAATTTACTCTAATTATGTTAAATATACAGGTTTTCACTGATTCAGTATTTTGAAATTATATTGCTGTTCCACAATTATATATGATAGATTAGGCAGGTGTGTTACAAACTAGATTTCACTAAGTCATTTACTCATGATCCAAAATCTCCTGAATATTGTAAGTTTTGCATCTTTCACACACAAATAGTGTTTCATAATGTAATGCTGAAACATGGTTGATGACAGAATACTTGCTACTTTTATTTAATGATGTCCATTTTTAAACTAAGAAAAGTTAAGTCCCAAGTAAGCTCATGCATAACAAGAAAATTAAACAAAGGAGACATTTAAAAATGGGTATGGCTTCTGTGAAAATTGATATGATTTACCCATACCAATAGCAGCAATTGTCATGAATATCATTTATCATCTGTCAGCATAATATACTATACACAAACTCTGTGGTGACACCCTGACAAAGTTCTTTTTGAGATATAAACTTGTGCATTACAAACTGCCAATCAAGGTTACAAAACTAAATATTTGAAGACAAACGAGTATATAAAGTGTTTCTCTGCTGAGATATTTTTATTTTGAACAGTAGCTCCCCTATATCTGATTCWGTTTATTAACTTGCTTTGTTTTAAACTCATTTTTGTTTTAAACTGTGTAATGGAGAATAAAGGTGTAATTCTAGGTGTTTTCAAGTCATTGATAAAATCCCATTTATTTAGCAGGAGACAGAATATAACCGAAGAAATACATATATTTCGCATATGCTTATAGGTATCAATAKAAAAAATWAAAAAAATTATAAATTAAATACTTAAGTCTTCCTTTTTTTAGAAATTAAATACTTCCTTTTTATTTTAATTATCAAATGATATTTGCAAAATGAGCTAATCAAATAAACTATAATTATGTTCTATAGTATATGCAATAAGCACAATGCTTTTGTCACATTATTGACAATATTTAGGYTGTGCTACAAGCATAACTGCCACTACACTCACACATTTAAAGTAATAAGTACTTCAAAGCAGAATTTTTTCAAAACTCAAAAGTGGTATACAGTATCCCACAAAATTCAATATTTTTCTATGTTGTTCTTGAAGCATTAATTGAGGAAGCTGCATTCTGTAGCTTTTTTTCACACCACAATTCTTTTTCTTTCTAAGAAACACTGAATTGTTTTAACACAATTTCTTTTTAGCTCACATTTCATTGCTGGTTCTATCTGGCATAGATATACCTGAAGAAATAACTTTATAGGCTCCAAAGAATYTGAGATAACATTACAAGTATAAATTAAAGAGTAATATTATAATTTATATTCTCTGAACATCAATCACTATTTTTAGAGTGAAATTTGGTTTTGAGTAGAATAAAAGAATACCCAAGAACTGGACCCTCCTCATTTAATGTAGGGTCTATTTACTTCCTTTTCTCTATTTATCATTTTCCACCAAGGAAAAAGTTTAATTTCACTAACTCATAGGAAAAGACACCTTTTAACAAATTTGACCYAGTGTTTCTCATGAGAGTAGATGTGCAAATCTGAGTATTCAAACATGGTATCTACCTCTTATGACTTTTTGTTTGGATACTCATGCCAAAATAATGAACTTGTTTTCATCAGGAACTATTGTAATGTCAAGTTTTTACAGAAAGTGAAAGGGATTTTTCTCAACTGGCTGCCCTATTAGATGAGCTTTATATTACTTCCTCCCYGTATTCCAAGCTGCATCTGGGTCTGACAGTTAACAGACTCCAGTCAGTGATCTTGTGTTTCATTCATGTTGGCGACTAAATCAAGGTCATGGTCTTTTCTATAGGAATTTATATTGTTCCCACCTTTTTTCACCTCATATTTCCAGTGTTTTYCCCATATGCTGTTAATGGGAAAGACATGAGATAATGCCCTAATACAATTGTTTTACAGGTTCATTATTAATTTCTACTTGCTTGTTTGTTTGGGGTTAAAATTCAGGAATGGTGCCAAAATTTTATATCTACATTAATTTTGTTTAGTGAATGGCCCCTGAAAAGAGGCTTTGGGCATGAACACTAATGGAAAATTATGCTTTGGCACTGCCTCACCCTTCTTTCATTGATTCTGATCTCGAAAGCAATTCTTACTTTTTTCTAACCAGAGCATTTCTTCCAAATTTTATCTTTACCTGTTCACATGGTATAAATACATCTTGCTAATCAGTCTTCCTAAATTAATATTTTTAAATAATTTTATAATTTTTTATTATTTCTTTTCTACGTCTATAGCTATGTTATCATGATTTCACATATCACCTGGATCCCAAGAGATATGACAGTTTAGAACAGTTAATGGTCTGTTTCATAATTATCCGGAACTGAATACTGTGTATGTTGGCACACTGCAATAAATTTAAATACCCAGAAGCTAGGAAGACCATATGTTGGAGTTTTCTATTTAGAGGTGTATCCTGGTGGAATTTCTTCCATTTCCTAATTTATCTCCAAGTTTTGATTTTATCGGTAGATTAGAAACAGTGCGTTTAACCTTGTCTCAGAGTATGTTCACTTCAGTCCTTTGTCTCATCTTCACACCTTCATCTCTTTCCTTCTCTTGAGTTTGCAAAGAGGATGGCCCCCTGAGTGTGGAAGATGTAGCACAATGTTAGCACATATTTGTGATTCTTGACGGAGCTGGGCACCGAGCACATGCACTCATCTGTGAGCTCATAGRCATGAATTGCACATAAATCAAGTCAGATACAGAGATTCAAGTTCCATTGCAAACTCGATGCTAGAAAACTCAAAACAGTGCAGACTGTATTTGTTGGTTTGGCAAGAGTTTGGGTCTGCTGACACAGGAGCAGCTAGGGAAGATGAATAGGAGTGTAAATTATCTGAGACAGAGTTTGGTTTTCATCATGGAGTTTCCTCTGGCTGAGTAGTTGTAATATATTCTTTTGGCGGACACAAAAACAAAGCWCAGTGTCTGCTCCCAGCTCTCCTCTCTATCTTAATAAAACCTCTACCACTATTATCCTTCCCCAGTATTTKCATATTTTATTTCTCTTTTAAATTTCAGAAGTATACTGGTGCTGGTAAGTATGGTAGCTGCAATCACGGCATACCAAGGACAAAATTGTGTGAGTGTGCTAATTAGAAATCCAAGACATTCTGAGTGCTTCTGATGTGAGGTAAGATTTTCTCCCCACAGAATTAGCACTATTGTCCAGTTAAGTAAAAGGGAGATTTATTTGGACCTACATAGACAAAACTTTTAATGTCTTCATCACACATGCTCTGAAAGCAGGTTTAATGTAGTGTGTGAATTATATAATGAGATACAGTGAGGTGTTTATCCAATAAATAAATAAAAGAACAAACAAACTGTTTAAAAGTTCAATGAATATCACCTTACGTCTATACCTCTACCATGATTTATATTGTATTAGAGAAAACAAACCTTCAGGTCATGAAATATAAGTCTCTGTTCATCCCATGCAAAGTATTAAAAAATGCAAAGTATTAAAAATGCAAAGTATTAAAAAATGCAAAGTATTACATTTCATCAATATTAGCATTCACCACATGAAATAAAACCTATAGCTGTTAAGAAATGCTTTGTTCTGGGTGATACTTTTGTCTATTATTTCCTCATTCTATTGTGTTAATGGATAAAATATTCTAATATTATTTTTATTCTAGACTGACATGTAATGTTGGTCAAGCTTATAATTAGTCTTCCTTTTGATATCAAAATCATAGCACAATAAACTGACTAAAACTCACATTTTTATTATTTTTTATGAACTGAAGAGAAAAGCCTATGCTGAATCTGATTAAATTAAATCAAAACCAAAATAAATAAGTGGGAAAAATATTCTATGATACCAGACAACAGCCTCCCTATAGTTTGAATTTAACCAGTTTCTTAGTTCATTATTACAAATCTTTACATTCACTTTATGTTTATTTTATATGTGTTAACATTTTGTTTGTCCTAGATGTTTTATATTGATAAGATTTAAGTCATTGTGTCAGCTMTTTAAAGATGTAGGAAATTCAAAGGGTATGTGAATCCCTGGGTTGTAGGGATATCTGGTTTGAGTGAGAATATTGGGTGAGTAATTTACTCACTAATAAACAGAAACAAGAGATAGGAAAAGTAATAAGTAAATACACATAGCGAGTCAGGAGATAACAGCAAGTATAACAAAGATAAGAGCTCCCATGTCCCCAATGGCTGAGCCACTGACAAAGTTGCTCAAGTGTCACCATCAAAAAGCTCAAACATAACTTTGAAACTGATAGGAAGGGGGAAGCTAGATTACCATGGGATTCACGGGAATGAATTAACTTTATGGGATATATCAGGGGGCCCAGTGGATTATCCAAAATGTGGTARAGGGTGCTTTAAAAGGAATTTGGAAATGTGCAAAACAACTGTGGGGTGCTTGGAGAAAGAACCAAAAGTGGGGAAAATAGAGGGAGAAATTTGGATCAGGAAGGAGCAATAGAGAAGTGGGGAGAGGGGAATAAAATATCACATTTAAGCAGGATGTTGACAGTACACTTTTTTGGCCAAGCACTGTGTCAGTAATATTAAAGTTACAAGGTTTATGAAAGTTATTAAACTCCCTTYCTATTTTCTATGTGATTCAGCCCCTATCTCTGTGTTTTAGTTCRCTATTCTCTGTGTGGGTATCTGAACCTCAAGGTGGACTAACTGGTGTGTAGGAGACCACATTTGAACTCAGTCCTCAGGGGAATACCTGCTCTGGCACATGGAGCACGTCCTTCTCCTTCTCTGACTGTGGTGTTCCCTCTGCTGCTTCTCATTCTTTCTGTTCTGTCTGCTTCTGCCTGTCTTAGGCATGTTTCCACTGAGGTGCCATCAGCTTGTCTGAGGGGCTCAGCCTGCACTATGTCCACTGGAATGAGCTGGAGCTGGCTGTGTCTGGCACGGGACAGGCCCAGCCTCTCCTCCCCGAGGTGTCCCTCAGCCCCAGCTGACAGCACCTTGCTAAGTATTGATAGCAAACTTTCCTAGTTTATAGCAGGTAAATACAAATCTCATTCCTGAATCAGATGCTTCATGTATGGGAATAACTGAATGTGTTAACACTTTTTAAGGAAAGTTGCAACCTTTTAACTAAGCTATATCATGAAAATGTGTCTGACATAACTTACATAGTGCTGCATGAAGCATAGAGGCATTTCAAAACAGTATTTAAAAGGCTTATTCTGTGTTCAAATTTAAAAGATAATTTGTGAGTAAAATAGTCACATTGCAAGATATAAGTTATTTGTAAAGTACTTTGTGATTTTATCCATAGGGATGAAAATGCTTTTACATGCTCATGCTTGGGAATTTCCAGTCAAGAGGAGATGTAGCTATGCTCTCATGTCTCAAAAGTGARAGCCTGACTGCTGTTATCTTTCCCCTTGTAGCTTGGGACAAAATCAAAAGAAGGAGATGCTCGGCATAGCCTGCTCCAAGTTCCCCTTTCTCCCAAAAGGAATTCACATTACAGTGTACCTCATGTCCAAGATAAAATACTGAGATGTCATATGATACAGGAAAGTATTTTGATGCCACAGACAAAGTATTTTCAAAGTCCTTTATGAATGGTTAAGCAGGCAGCATCTCTTTTTGAGCCAACTAAAAAGTGAAAGGAGAAACAAAGCATCTGTTTCCCAAAGGTAAGCACCTACCTGTAGCTCCAAATAAGACCCATGAGATTATAGCTCCAGGTACAAAGCACTCTAGGATTAAGTTGCTGAGTTATTCCATAGAAAGGGTAAGGTTGGTTCAGTTCATTTCCTTAA
>QVAJ01000015.1:6199478-6257786 GCA_003546035.1 Mixornis gularis | reverse complement strand
GAAATGTGCCTCCTGTGTCTCAGCAGCCCACATTACAGCTCTGGGGCAGAGCCCTGGTTGCCCACAGACGTGGACAAGTCCCCTGGGCTTTTCTTTAAGCTTTCTCTGCCACTGCATTGCCAAGAGTGGAAAGAGAGGAGAGCCTGTGACAATACAAGCAGGATTAATTTATCTCTAGAATTAGAAGGTAATTGAGCTTCTTTTACTCATTTCTATTGAAGTAGAATAATCTTCTCACCACAGGCRTGCAAAAGCAATATTTTCAGTATTATTCTTTTGTACATTTTTAAGGATATTTTGGAATATTTTTACATTTACTATGGAAGAATTTATTTTCTTTTCTCATTTATTTCTAAYAAAGCCATCAAAAGAAAGCCTATTACTTTTTCTTTTGAAGACAACTTTGGATTTTCTTGAGTAATGTTAATAGGATATTATCTGTAAAGTAGYAGAAAAGTAAACATTATACATAGTTGGAAAATTATATAAAAAATTCTTAAACTACTATTTTATGAGCCTACTTTTAAAAATTACTTTTTCTTGGGTGATAGTGAGCAATAGTGTAGAAATGTTAATTCAGTACAAATTATCTTTAATACTCATCAATATTCCTTAAAAATAACAAAGTTAACCGTAACTTTGAAGGAAGTCAACATGATAAAAAAGGAAGACCCACACACACCTGCTTAAGGAATGTGTTGGCTGAAACAGAATGCCTACAAAATACAGAAGAGCCAGGAATTTTCTTTTTAAGTCAATTGATAAATGATTAATATTTTAAACTGTGAATAAGAAAAGTGTGTTTTCAGTATTTTATTTACATTTGCAACCTTTGAAATGATACAATTATAAAAATAAGCATTAATGTCACTAATATTAAAGCAGTAAGTAACCAAAAGCTAGGACCTCCTCTTTCTGTCTATCTTATAATTGTGGCTCTCACTAACGACACGTCATAAATAAATGATGTTTTTTATGTTAAAAATTGTTRTTTTCAGTTACTTATTCAAAACTGAGTATTACATGTTACAGGAAATTTTCACAGTCCTTAAGTGACTGCACTGCTGYGATGCATTACCCGTGACACTCACCTGTCTAATTATTTGCTGGAAATGTACACAAACAGTCTTGGGTTTGGGCTTTAGATCAGTAGATTTTAATATTTCAGCCTAAAATTTGCAGTTTTAATTTCTTAGCTGATGTGCTTGATGCAGTAAGTCACACCAGATTGCAACAGTGTGATAGAGGAGAATAATAAGGTAAGAGACAGGTGATGCAACATTTCTTTCCATTCCAAATGAGGGATCTTGGCTGATATCTAAGGCTGTACTTCCAGAATTTATTAGGGGGTTTGGAAGATCCTTATGACAGTGAATTTGAACACAAAATGTCAAATACATATAATTTCAAAATGTGAAGAAAATATATAAAGTCTGACGACTAAATATAACCTTTCAAAGGTGACTTAAAAAAGAAGCATATAAGTATGATACTCCTGTCAGTCTTAGTACCTCACATCTACATTTAACACTGATAAAATTTATATATAAGAGCAAAGCAGTTAACAAAAGAATATGTAATGAAAAGATTAATGGAATGCCTACTAGTATAATAAAAAGTATTTCAAGAACTTTACAAAGTYAAGATCTTTAAAGCAAATTTTAATCCTTCATTGAAATTACTTATATTTCCTTTTTCTGATCTCTCTAGGCAAATAAATTATATTTATACTAATTTTTCTAAATATAACATGCATAATAAAAAGCACACAGGAGAAATTTAATTTCTATTAAAAGAAAAGAAAAATCTACAGCAAAGTCTAAAAAAAATTTCATTTCAATTTTTGTTTGTGTTTCATGGCTGTCCTTAGACTGGATGGACATCTGCCTTATTTTAAAAGACTACTGGAAATGCACAGTTACTGAGTCCTTTTGTTTGTTACATTGCAACTTGTCAGTCACGTATTTTTCTGTTTGCTTYGCTTCTATTTTATATTTGTGATAATTTAAGAATTATGTGTTCTCTCTCAGGACATTTACTGGCTTGGGCCAAGACTCTGCCCTGACACAAAGCCACATCTGATGCAGAAGTTTCCAGATGCACTGAAATTACTGTTCATGTGTGTTATCCTGTGTGCTGTGACATCARTGTACAAGACTTGCTGTATAAAATTCTCCAAGAAAAGAAGCTGTGTGTGCTCCAGTCCTAYTGAGGGCAGTGACTTCAATGATTGACTTCAATGGATGATTACTCAAGACCCTGTGTCTATGATTAATGCAATGTATACATATCTCTTTTTAAAAATCTGTTTTTATATAGTGTCAACAATATTTTATCTACATTCATTTCACTGTTTGCAAAATCCACCCTTAAAAGTGAATCATAATACAGATTAGCTGCGTATTGATTTTAAAGGAAGTTGAAAAAATTTGATGGAGTACCCACTTTGCAGTACTATAGTAGATATACATGTCACAGTCAGGCAAATATTTATCTGCAAATAGAAGTTCTCAGGAGAAAAGTTAGTGAGTTTTCAGTGTTTAATTCCTTTTTAACACTGATTTTCCTCCCCTTTCATTCTCGATAAATAGATTTCAATGCAAAACATTAATTTCTAAATTTTGACAAATGTCTCTCTTTTCATCTTCCAGTTTTCTTTAGTTATAGCATAATTGCAATGTTCAGACAGCACAAAGAAAATCTAGCTGAAAAATTGAATAGTTAAATTGAAGATAACAAGTAACTCTCTAAAATAGGACAAAAATSTGAATAGATAAATGGATAAATAGTGGATAAATTTGCCATTATTCAAGGATGGTTCCACCACAGGTTAAGTACTGTAGTATTTTCTCTTTATACTATTAACTTGTGTATTGCCAGCTCTTTATGATAATAAAATGGTCAGTTCTTTAATTTCAGAATATAGTGATATTTTATTGTTATACCTATTTTTCCATGAGTAATGAGTCTAATTATCCAGAGAGTATATGTGTAGACCACTTGTGTATTTTACAGGTTCAAGCTATTTCTTATTCTAGTATGTAGTATGGATTTTTTTATTATATTGCATAAAATTACTATGTAGCCAATATACAGTTATAATAGTGACTCTGTGCAGCAGGTTGGGGAAGGTTATCCTCCCCATCTACTCTGCCCTAATGAGATCACATCTAAAGCACTGTGTCCAGTTCTGAACTCTCCACTCCAAGAAAGACAAGGAACTATTGGAAAAGGTGATTAGTGCAACTGTAGCATCTCCCTCAGGAAAAAAGACTGAGAGAGCTGGGCTTGTTCAGCTTGAAGAAGAGACAACTGCGTGGATATTATCAACACTATGAAATATCCTAAGGACAAATATCAAGAAGGTGGGGCCAGACTCTTTTCATGACAATCCTGCCCAGTGGCAGGACAAGGGGCAAGAGGCACAAAGAGAAACACAGGAAGTTCCTTATGAATGTGAGGAAAAATGTCTTTATATTGAGGGTGGCAGAACACTGGAACAGACTGCCCATAGAGGTTGTGGAGTCTTCTTCTCTAGAGATATTCAAAACAAACCTGGATGTGATTCCATACAATCTGCTCCAGGTGTGCCTGCTCTACTGGGGGGTTGGATTAGATGATCTCCTGAAGCCACTTCCAGCTGCAACGGTTCTGTCATTCTGTGATTCTGTGACAAATGCAGATCAAATTGTTGTCATTTGTAATTTATCAGGCCTAGTGAGTCAATAACCTTGGATAGTGTAAAGCAAAAAATCTTGTAGAAGAGTAGGATAATAACAGCTTTGCTTAGATTAAAAAGCTACACACTTTGAAGGATTAGATGCTTCCTTGCCCGAGTTCCCTCGCTCCCGAGGTCCAGCCCTGGCTAGTTGTGGACCTCGGGGAAGAAACTGGRCTAGGACAAGAACAAAAGACAAAAGGCACTCTGACTCCTCGTGGGAAACAGTCCCACAGGTTTAATGTACAACTGACACCTTGAAATCCAGGAGGAGAAAGAGGGTGGGACCCTTCATCCCAGGGGTTTTAASCCCTAAGGGGGAGGGGATGAACGGGGTCTGTTGACCAATGGGGGMRGAACCAGGGGGAGGGGAGATACAGGGGGCATCAGGTAAAGGAAGGTGCAGGTACATGGGAAGRTACAATCAAGGGACACTGGTGCAACATGAACTAATTACTTAGTGCAACACAACACTTCATAACATTTTGCACAGGGTATATATTTATTCATTCCACTCTTTTGTGTAAAACAGTAACAAATTCTCTGTTTTGTTTTCTTATTCCAACTTTTAAATATCACTGAGCTCTTCACCATCTACTCACCTGCAGTTCTAAAATATCTAGAGTCAGTCTTGCTGTCAAGGCTGTTCATGCATTTTATATTAATAGCCACTGAACAAAACCAGAAATGACCCTGGGACTCCCAAAACTAGTGAATAATTAATTTATTTTAAATAACTAATTTAAATAAAATGTGAGAATCAGCAGAATGGATTGGCTTTTACTTACAGAAAGGAAAATGTATAAGGATAAAATAGAGAAAATGCTAATATTAGTGTCGGCYGAAGTAAGACAGGGACATGTAAAAAACTGTGCCCAGGAGACACACTACTGGGAGAGGAACAGCTCATAAAAGCATTTATTAAATTGAAAGTATTCTGTACCAAAAAAAAAAAAAGAAAAGGAGCAAATGTAAGTAATTAATCATTGCAGGTCAACGGAACCACAAACATTGCATTTAACAAAACATCATGATTGAAAAACCATATTAAAGTATATTTTGTGTCTATAAATAAAAGWCTAGTAAAAACATCAATGTGTTATGATCTGTAATGAAATAAGAACAGATAATATAGATAAAATAAAATACATTTGAAKCAGGACTGATCTGAGCCAGTGTAGTGAATTGACCTTGGGTGGCCACCAGATGCACATCATAATCCACTATCACTCCTCTTCTCAGTAGGATGTGGAAGGAGAAAATTAAAAAAAATCATAAACTCCTTTTTTCTAGTCCTAAATTAAATACAATAAAATGTTAGGTTAACTGTCATTACTGATTCTARTTCTTAAATTAAGTATTTACTAGAATCTGTAATATTTCTCAATGTGAACATTTCKGATTAGCAAGATTTTTTGGGCTGATGCAAGATTTTGTTTTAAGTTTCTTATGTACYACCAGCTGACACACATTTGTTTGAGTTTCCCTTTGAAAAAGAACTTATAGGGAAATTATTATATTCTAAAACATTATGGCTGCCTGACAATCAGCATTAGCAAGTTTTCAAGACAAAAATATGACTAACAAATTCTAGGCTAGAATTAAGAAAATTAGATGCTATAAGTTTGGATTTAAAAAAAATTCTAGAAAGATATTAAGTAACATAACATTTAGGTCTTCCACCTAATTTTTCCTCCTAATAACTTTTTGATTAAAATATTATCTTTATCAGTTTTAAAGCATACACTGCGGAGGCTGGTCTTACAGTACTKAAGACATTGAGGTTTTAATGTCATCTGAGCACTTCCCATGCAGAGAGTTGGGAATGTTGAGGAGTCTGTGAGCCAGCACTTGCAAAGCTTACAAACTTTGTTGCAAGCTGGCTTTGAGTRTCACAGGAGTCAGTATGTTGTACACTTACAGGTTTGACAGCATCATTCCACTGCACTGTCCCAGAATGGACTGGAAATGACAGTATGTTGTGACAATCATGAAAATACCAATTCTATTGAATACCTTTTAGACCTAAATAACCTGGAAAGTGTTTCCAGAGTACCTCTTTGAAGCAGCCACAACTGTTAAAGTATGAATAATATATTATACTGTCTCATTATTGGCATTCTTAACTAAAGAATAACTTTCTGAGAAGAAACGTGAAATTCTTGTMACATGTTAAACGATATTAAATACTACAAAAACATGGCACTGCAAAGGTTAACAAAATAAATTAAGATTGTTTAAATCCTGGTTTTCAGTGAACCATGGTTTCTTGAAATTCTCAATCATGAAGGTTCATCAGAATGATAAATTGTTCACTGTTATGTCAGCATGGGGCATTATGCAAGGAAACACAATGTTCTTTTTTAATGGTGTGTAACAACAGGTTATCCCAAGAAAGAAGTGTCAAGTCAAATAATTTTAAAATTCATGGTTCACTGAGAGTAGTGGTTAAAAATATACTCATTTCCTTTCATAAAGTATAAAGAACTGAAGGAGTTTAATTTTAAAGCATTAATTTTTCTCTTATCTCTCCCAGTAGAAATTTTCTGCACTGGATTAGGAAATTCAGTATTTGATCTGTGTTTTGTATTCATATTTCACAGATTTTTTTTTTCATTAGTTTGGTCTGCTTTCTCTTTCAGGATTTCATGCTGATTAAAGAAAGCTCTCTGTGAGTATTTTTACACCCTATTAAGTCTGATTTTGAATGGTTTTGGAATCATTCACTCAAGAATATATCGATGCCTGTAATATGGATAGCTTAATGTATCTATAACCATAAGGATATTTCATTGACCATATAAAATAAATCCCAAGCAGTTAATAAAGGATTGTACATACAGAGACAGATTTTCATGCAAGAATGATTTTCTTGTTCAACAATTTAATTTCAAGAAATTTCTGAATTACTTTCTATGATGTAACCTGTTTGTTTTAAAGTTTAGCTAAAGAAKAAAGGGAAGATTAGAAGTCTTAGCTCATGTATCATACCCTTCAAGGATTATCTAATACACTATAGCAGTATCACTAGTCATATTTTCTTTAACAATTGTCACATATGTCTTTACACGTCTTTACATGTGAGCTCCACGTGTGATTACACTCCAAGAACAACGAGCAGAGTTAGCAAAGCACTGAGCAGAAGCAAATATATCCAACCTTAACATTATTTACTAACACAGAGGTTAGTGATAAGTGCTGTGTTAAYAATTTTTCACACATATGTGGAGCATGGACTGAACGTGACCCTGTCTGCCTATGAAATTTAACAGTTACCACCAGTACATGTTATTACTCTTTGGAAGCTTTCCATCAGCCACAGACATCTGTTCTTTAAAAGAATGTAGCAGTAGGGCATATTCATCAGTTACAAAGAGAAAAAGAAGAATGAACTTGATGATATTTGCTCATAAATTTTGCAGATTCTTGTTCACAGCAGAAGAGTAATAAGATTTCAGAATGCTGCTCGCTATGGTACATAACAGAGATCTTCTTGAATGTGCATTCTTCTACAAATACTTTTTTTTTCTTTCTATTCTCTTTGAATCTATTATTTGTTCTCACAGACACATCTTCCATCATCCTACTCAAATGGAAAGTCTGGTTAAATAGTTTGGTTTTAATTACATTTACACTATGTGGCTCTTCATAATTCATTGTTCCTTAGTGTATAGCCTTCATTATGTAATGTACCTCTACAAAAAAGGGATGAAATTAGAAAAACTAAGAGACAAAATGAGTTCTTTGTAATGAAAAGAAAAGATAAAAAGAATCTTTTATGAATGTATTATAGAACAAAGTAAAATATATAGGTTAATTACTTATGGGAAAGAGAACAAATTATGATTTAAACAAAGAAGGTTTAAGTAGACTTTGCTTCAGTCTTTACGAATTTAATTGTGTCCAAACACATTACAACACTAATCTTAGCACAGAAATATGACTGTGGGCCAGAATATGGAAAGAAGACACTGAATAATACTTTAGTTCAAGTATTCAGTGTCTGATGAACTGACGAACTAAAAGAACCCACCCTACTTTAAAAATGTTGAAGTAATCCGAACTTCTAGTATGGTTCACATTTTATTGGTACCAAATTGGTGTACAGTTGGATGAAAACTTACATTTAGTATTTAGTATTATTGTTGGAAGAATTTAAAGTGAGGCACTTTTTTCTATGACTGATTTATTTAATATTTTWGTTCATGATTTAGATGTTGATATATAATAATGTGTACAGATGGTGTTAGAAAGGAGGGGTTATGAGTGCTTTGGAAGATCGGAACTCAGTGTGATTTGGAGAAAATGGAAAACTGACCTGAAATCATCAATAAAAACAAAGTACAAATGGCACAATTAAGAAGCATAAATAAAATGTGTACAAATATGAAATGAAATCGTCTAAGCAATAATGCTGCTAAAAATAATGTACAACTGCAGTGGGGGCACAAAGTAGACAATATTTTATGTATTGCTGAGGCAAAAAAAGGCAGTTACATTCCAAGATTCACTTGGACTTGAAAAGTATTTTGCATCACATGTGAAGGATAACAATTCTGTTTGCATTTGGTCACTGGCACTGACCAATTAGGAATTATTATTTATGTTGGGCATATCACATGTGTTCTAAATAAGCAAATGGGCATGCACTCTCATGCCTGGGATTGTCTAGAAGAAAGGAAGAAGAAGAAATACAAATTGAGATAAAAATGGGAGCATAAGAATAACCTTCCTAAACCATAGAATCATAGAACAGTTTGGCCTGGAAGGGACCTTAARGATCATCTAATTCCAACCCCTCCACCAAGATCCAGAATATCTTCCATCAAGTTTCTCAAAGCCCCATCCAGCCTGGCCTTGAACACTTCCAGGGATGAGGCATCCAGTTTCTCTGGGCTAACTATTTCAGTGTCTTAACAACCACACAATAAAGAATTTCTTTCTAATGTATAATCTCAACCTACTCAGTTTAAAGCCMTTCCCTCTTGTCCTGTTCCTACATGCCCTTGTAATCAGTCCCACTTCAGATTTCTTGCAGGCTTCCTTTAGGTACTGGAAAACTTAAAATGGGTCACCCTGGATCCTTCACCTCTCCAGGCTCAGCAACCTCAAGTTTCTCAGCTTGATCTCATAGGAAACATGGTTTCTCCCTGTCTCTAATCAATTTGGTGACCCTCTTCTGGGCTTGCCTCAAAGATTGATGTCCTTCCTGGGCTTGGGACCCCAGAGCTGGGTGCAGTACTAYGGGTGGGTCTCATTTCAGAGGAGCAGAGAGGCAGAATCACTTCCCTTGGCCTGCAGGTCACACTTGTTTTGATGCAGCCCAGGACACAATTAGCTCCCTGGGCTGCAACAGCACATTACCAGCTCATGTCCACCAGCTCATCCACCTGCACCCTCAAGTCCTTCAAGGCAGGGCTGTTCTCAGCCTGTTCRTTCCCTGGCTTGTATTGATATCCAGACCCAGGTCCTGGGTCTTGCACTTGGCCTTTTTGTTGTAATGTAAGTTGTTCTTCCAAAGGAGATGTCTTTGCAGAGCAGCTTGCTAAATGAAAAAAAAAAAAAGTATTTCGGTTTGATAGTAAGAGGAAATGGTCTAATTGAAGTGTTGTCCAGAGTGCAGTAGGCTACATGACATTGCAGAGAAATATCCTTAAATAGGACTTTAAGGGAAGCTTAATTGGATGCTCTCAAGTCTGATTCTGAATATAAGCAATCTTGCTTTAGTGAAGAGAGATTAACCACATGGCATTTTGGGCTTGTCCCTAAAGGTCTCTTTTWCTAATTCTGTAATAAAATTATATTTACTGGTTTAGGACTTCATAACACCTGGGAAGCTAAATAATTGCACAGGAAAAGTTAAGTGTGAGACACTTAACTTTTATTAATGTGATTTATAACTATATCTACCTACAGAAATATTTTTTGATGTAAAAAAAGAATACAGAAATTGTTTCTTTATTTTAATTTTTAATAGTATTTTGTTCCCCCAAATGCTTTGGCATTGGTAGCTCTAAGATCCTGTAGTACTTCTATGTGTTTTGCAATATTGTGTTATTGTTAAAAGTTATTAGTTGATTTAGAGATAAAAGGTGAGAAAATAAACAAAATTTTAACCTACAAGTTACTTCAACCACTCCTCATTTTGAAAATCAAAAGTTTCAGCTTGCATCAATTATTTCCTATCTTAGTTTTRAATTGTATTTTTTAAATTTATCTCAGTAAAATGAATCCATGTATTGTTATATAGAATCCAATTCCTGTTATAGGTATTTTAGATAATTCTCCTTTTTTTCATAGTTTTTATTATGTCCTACTGTAAATGACACAAAAATATTTGTAATCTGGTTTTTTGATGCATTAACTACTCACTGATGAACAGGTAAATTATTTTTAAAACAAGGCCTTCAGGAGTATACATTATTTCAATTTACCAATGATCAATAGTGAAAATCACTAACAGACTATAAAATATTATATTCTTTAAAATAGAAGTATTTTCTTCCATTTACTGTTTTATTAGATTGTGGAGGCCAGACTACTGGCAGAGGCAGGAGGTATGATATTATAGGTGAGAGAACAAACCCCCTGACAGCACAGCTTTGACACTGTTACTCATCACACAATCCACAGCTTATGTTAAGTGAGTRACTAAAATGTTCCCAAGGGAACCCTGAACATTGCCAGCTTCCTTGGCAACCAGAAGCGCCTACAGAGAGCCCTGCCCATCACATTTTATCCTCTTTCTCTTTTCACATCATCTTGTTGCTCTGAAGCCCCAGTGCAGTGTTCTTCCTGCAGGGGCATTTTGCAGTTCACAGATATTACAGGATATTTTGGATTTCACTGCTGTCTTCTCCCTCCCATTCCTGTCTTCTGGACTGTTTTAATTCACAGACTCCATATGAAATCTTCATCTTAATGTGACAAATACTACTAAAAAWGGAGAAGAGGGATTTTGCCTGTGTTGTTTGAGTCTGTTATTGATGGGAAAGGCTAATTCCATACAAATGTCTAACTGCCATTTTGTCCTTCCAATATCTTCCAAACTGTTCAGAATTTTTGCTGTTTGACTTGATGGATAGCTTTGTGATTTGGAACTTCAAAAATATTAATTTTGTTGAGAATTAATTGCAAAGATAGCTAGCTTTTGCCGCAAATATTTTGCTCAACAAAACCTAGCTGGTGGTTTTAAATACCTAATAGAGCACCCAAGAATTCTTATACTGGGTGCTAAGCCTTAGATCAACCCCCATCTAAGTGATTCTCAGTCTCTCATACTGTGTCTTTTTTTCTTTTTTTTCCAATCTAGAGTGCATTTCAATAAATCAACCTGTGTGAAAAAGAAATTGGAATGATATTTTAATAGTGGTAGTACTAATTATATACAATACAGTAGCAACAGCACTGATCCCTGGGAATCGAAAAGAACTGGATACACCCCCATAAACAGTGACAGCAGTACTTATTATTGTGTGGRCATTCTGCAGTGAATCATTTTAAATGTCTTCTGTGAAGTTTTTCCAATTTTTATTTAAAAAATCATGGTGGTGGATTATTTTTCTTTGAAGGAGTCAAAGAGCCTTAGAGAGCTTATGTTGGACTTCTTAATGGGAAAGGGAAACCTGGATTGTGTATTCAGCTTCAAGAGTTGACATACTTTGTGACAAAACACTCTGAAGATGGTGATTCAGGTGCTTCTGGACATTATGAAAGCTCTGTAAAGCCTCAGTCTACTCCATTGTGCAAATCTCATTCTTTAGATTTCTAGTTTGCTGTACTCAGTCTTTAATTCAGAACTRTTGTTTCCAATAGTTTTTAAATTAYATAAATTTTACATGCACTTCTAGGCATGTAGTTTCTTTTAAAATGCAGTTTTAATCATCTGCACGTACTTTCAATAGAACATCTTTTGTTTTGGTGGACCACTCCATAGTTACAATTTGTAATGACTTTCTTTATTAAGGTTAATAGTACTTGCATAATGATCTGAAAGATTCAAACAAACTTTACATACCAATAAATGGGTTTAAAATAAAAGCAGGGAAAATATGTAGAGAGTTTTATATTCCATTTGTTTTATGTATCAGAYTTGTGAGGASGGTTGTGTTCATGCAAAATTGAGTAATCTTTTTTAAGAAARAAGATATTTTATTATATATCTAAATTGCTTCATTGAGGCTTTTTCTTGAAACTTTGGGGTTTCTTTTTCAAATTTCAGCCTGTAGTAAATCTTCTTACTTGTTTTATAAATACCTGAAAACAAAATTAATATGATACATATTATCACATTACAGATTATCAAGTACAAGAACACCAGGGAACATGGCACAAATTAGATCTTGATATGTTTTCCCACAAGAATGTATTTCTTCTGCTCTCTGCAGAAGAACATTCTTGTTTCTCTACTTTGCTGAAATTGCAGCATTAAAATAGTTGAACATGTGAAAGGCCTCTTGAACACAATCCCTTGTGAACGATCTATGTAGCATATGGTAAAACACCTCAATTGTATCTGCATAAAGCATGTAGGCTTCTGCCTCCAACTGAAGTCAGTGGTGAAGCATAATTTTTATTTTTATGGGACGGTTCTTTTAGTAGAAATATAACAGTAAGAGAAATTAATTAAAGAAAATTTTTMTTTTTGAACAAGATTATGAATAGGATTTGGAGAAGCACATGGACACCRTTTTTTCCCACTGAAACAACTGCATAATGAATCAAGATTCTTTGCTGCTTTGAAAAACTTTCCATCACAATGTTTGAAACAGCAAGGTAAGTTAAAAGTGTCTATAGTTGCACATGTATTGATATATCATTATTTGTATGTGTATATATTTAATATGTACATTTATATTTATTTATGTGTACATTATGGAAAAGATACAAATAATCATAAAAATTATTGTATGTTTTATAGATGTCATTTAACGTGATGTCAACCGGCTTATCATGGAAGTTGCTAAAACAATACTTCATATGTTCGCTGTTTGCAATTTTTTCAAAAAATTTTTTTTAAATAATCACAGCTTTCCTTTTTTTTTTTTTTTTTTTTTCAGAGTTGAAGACAGCAAAAATGGTGTACAAAGAGGCTAATGAAATTTAAAGGCACAGGACTACAGAACTGGAATGTATTCCAGGTTATTTGGTTTGGCTCTTTCATCCTTTTATACCACTATCACATAATATTACTTTCATAAAGTGCTTAAATTAAAGAGGAACTATTTACTTAGTTAGTTAGTCAATCAGTAAGTCAGTCATTTATTAATGCATGCTCATACTGGAAATTTTTTTCAGAATGTCTGACAATTTTTCATAATTTCTTATCACTGTTCGGTTCCTAAAAAYTTCATTTTCCTAGAAAATTAAATAATAATTGTGCAGATCATTTCAAAGAAGCATAACAGAAAAAAATCTCCAAAACTTTGAAAAAATTATGTAAATCTTTTCCTGTCTATTCTGGAATTTTACTCTGAAACTTAGGTCCTACATCATAGAATTGAGAATTGCACTTTCCTGCCAAACAGGTGCATCCTGCAAGATCTGCAAGGTGAAACTGTGGTCAGACAACAATCTTATATTTTCCCTCAATSTTCTGTTTCCAGCAGGTGAGTTACACATCATGGTGAAAATTATTGTTATTAATCCTGAGAATGGTTTCCCCTTTTTGAATTTGTATTTATTTTATTTATAATTGATTTTGAAGTAATGTTTTATTGTTTTAGTTCTCCACATCATAMTGCTATTTCTTGATATTCTGTTTTAATGATAGCACTTAATTTTGTCATTATCAGCTTTCATTGTTACACTCTATTGTCTCATTATAACTAATGAATTTATTAAACAAGGTTCATCCCAAGACTAATCTTTAGCATCTTAATCAGCACTCTCATCTAAGACTGAAAGTTCCTTTTTCCACACTACCTCCTTTTGCTTTTTTTATCTTGTTTATATGTCAAAGATATTTGGCCAGGATCTATTTCTTTACTTATATTCTCATGTGTAGTACCATTTCAGATACTGGGTGAAAAAGAAAATCACTACATTCCAATGCCTAAAAATCAGTCAAAAAAAGAAAACTGATATGCTGGTTTCCATTAATCTGGGAGGAATTCTGTTCTGTCACTGTCACTTCAACAGCAAGTATTTGTTTTGCACTATTACTGGATAACCAGCCTATATGCTGTAATGCAGTCTGATAAAAAACAAGAAAAAAGAAATTTAACAAAGTTATTTTGATTTTTTCCTACTGAGCCTCCATTTTTGTAAAAATTAAACCAACACARAAAAGAAAAAAAATATCTCTTATATTGGTCTTTAAACAATCTCTGTTACATTTCATTTCTCTGTATACACATTCTACATGATGCAGAAGATGAATCAGGCACGTTTGTTGGTTAAAATTTATTGTCTAATATTTTGAGGTTTGGAGCAAATTGAAGCAAACATGTAACAGAAATTAGTTGCTACAAATGTAGTAGAATATGAATAGATAAATGAATATCATTATCCGTTGTTCAGATATATTTTTGTCTGGTACTGACTGCTGGATATTTTTGCTGGTATGTGATTAGTGGTAGCTCTAGAACACTAAGACCTGAAACATCCTTCCTGGTTTCTTTCTCTACAAGTTTGACTACTTTACTAATAAATTTCCATCCTCTATAAAATATAATAGGAAAGAATATGTTTAAATTTGGCATGTAAAAATGATAAAGTTTGGTGGGGTTATTTTAGTTTTGTGTAGAATCTTCTGCAAAATTGGTGTTGAAAATGGGACTGAAAAATWAATAAAGTTTGGCTATATACRTGAGGAAATTAACAAATAGATGATRTTTTACAAATAGTCAGAAGTGGTTGAAAAGAGAAATGTGTATGTCAGGATGTGGTAAGGATTATTTTSGTAATGAAGGAATGAATAAAAAAAGGACAAAACACTATAAAGGTGTTAAAAGTTTATAAAAGGACAATAAATCACTATAATAATGTTTATTTATTCCTCAAAATKTTAACCTTATAAAAATCAGATTTTTTTTTCTTATCAGATAGTAGTCTGTTGACATGTTGAATGCAAATGTTTAATCCCCTAGGGCACTCCACACTTTCATTTTAAAATAGCACAAGAAAGACTTACATGATATTCATAATGCTTAATGAAAACATCATTTTATAAGGATATTTTCATTGATTTCTCCAAGATTTTTACATCGAAAATATTTTTCTTTCAAGATAGATAATTAATTTTTTACTCCCCAGCTTATCTTTGAACATATTRGTTGCATATCCCTTTCTTTGGTTAAGCACTTTCAAGCAAAGTCCTTTATTGTAGATCACACTGGAATAGGGTATGTATTGAATCGTATGGTTATCCAACTTCTGCAAAACAAATAACAGTAATCTAGTGACTAGAATTTAAACACCAGACTACAGACAAATACTAGAATAAAATATTACTATATAAATATATAAAATATATAAAATAATACAAATTAAATACATTTTATTATWATTATTATTTTTWAAATGCTTCTTAGTTGACATAATATATAGCTTGAACTGCATCAAAGATCCAGAGTTTTTCATTTTGGGGAAGATCAAAAAAAATAATATATTAAAAGCAGAATTGCCATTGGGAAATTCTGCAGTGAATAACRTTATAGAGGTGAAGCTGTACAGAATATTTTCTGGAAGTAAGTTGTTTTCTAGTAGTTTTGCAGAGGCATCAGGCTTGACAAGAAGAGATGAAAAGAGAGGAGGCATTGGTAATTGGCATGTTTTATTCTGATGTTTTCTGCTCTTAATAACAGCAAAACTTTAAAACAAAAATATTTAAAAGTCAGGACCTTGGACAGTAGAAGAATTAAAGTAAAAGCACAAATCAGAAATTATCACAGCATAAGTATCTTAGCCACATTCCTCTTTCTTTCTCAAAAGAATTTTAAGGAAGAGAGGCATAAGAAACAACTAATACTACACATGYCTGTAAGTAGTCAAGGTATTCTTGTAAGACTTCTTTCTGACCACTTCTGCTCATTTTCATGTGGGAGTTGCAAAGGATAGTMAGCACAGAAAACTTCCAATTGAGTATGACAATTCAGTCATATTTTGAAAAAAAAAATATTTTGATTTCACTTTACCCACACAAAAGCAGGATGAGGATTTCACTGGAGTTCATTTTATGGTGGGAGATGAGTCAYTCAGTGAAGAATTCTGACTATAAGTCTTCATAAATTAGAAATTCTACTACACTAGGTACCTAGTATATTAAGACCAACAATCTTTTTTAAAATCCTTCACTGTGGAGATAATGAAGTGAAAACCTTACGAAACTCCAGTGGATGAGTCACTACCGGGAAGTAAAGTGACTTCTATTCAAAGAGACTTCCTCAGGCATTTTCTTTTCATGACATGTCAATATTTCTCAGCTCACATATGGTGTTAAATTAAGCTTAGCTGTTTATGTCTGCCTGGTTTGACTTTTTGACTCGCTCTCTTTTCCATCAGATGTAGTGGTTTTGCCCCAAAGTGATTCGATATTTCATAATATGTGTGTGATAGAGAAGTTTTTTAACAGATTAGTTTAAAAATCATTTTCCCCTTTGATTTGATAGGTTGTGCTGAACTTTCTAATCTCACTAAAAAAAAAAAAATAAAGAGTAAAATGAGATTTTAATATATTGCTCTTAGGTTAGGAAAATACTGACTTAATACTTTCATGCATTGAAGACTCTGCCCATGATTTGGATAAATAGGATCATTCACACATTTATTCATAATTCCACCAGTCTAGAATTTAAATTATAAAACACTTTAACATATAGATCATTTTAAAAAATAATAATAGCATATTTTATTATCTTCAAAATATTGTTTCATTTTCTCATAAAAATATGCTAAAATACTCTTTGAAAATACGGATGTAATAGTAATCACTAGTTTAAAAAATTGTTATGAATTTCAGACAGTGAATATAGTTGTAAAAGCTTCATGTTTCAAAAGTTAGCTAGTTCTTCCAYCCGTTCCCTCAAAACCCACAGATGCAGCTTGTCAGGTCCCATGAGACTGTACATATTGAGGCTTATGGCCTCAAATCTGATTTTCTCTTACAGTGGATGATTCTTCTTTCTCCCAGTCCCTGCCTTTTCCTTCTGTGACTTGGGTGGTSTGGCTGGAATAATTGCCAGTGAAGAGTGAAGCAAAAAATTAGTTTGGTACCTGAGCCTTCCCCATACCCTGGATAACCAGGACTCTCATCCAGAGGACATCTAACCAGGACATCCCTTCCAGAGAGGGCCTGCATTTTCTATAGTCTTCCTTTTATCACTGACACCTATAGAAGCTTTTCTTGTTCCCCTTGATGTCCATGGACAGGTTTAATTCCACCAGGGTTTTAGCTTTCCTGTCCRCTTGGAAAAGCTCTCTGTATTCCTCCAGGCTGCTTGTATTTGTTTCCAATCTCTGTAGGCTTCCTTTTTGTGCTACGTTTCTCCAGAGGCTCTCCCTCCAGGACTCTATCCCATGGTACACAAACACAGGAGCCCAAATTCTGTTCTCCTGAAATCCACACTGAGCTTGCTGTGTGCTCTCCTCACTGCCACAAGGATCTTGAACACCACCATTTCATAGTGACCACAGCCAAAGCCATTCTTGAGCTTCAYATTCCCTACCAGTCTCTCCATGYTGGTGAGAGCCAGGTCTGGCATACSACCTCTCCTTGTTGGCTTCTCTAACACTCAGAGAAAGAAGTTTGCACCACAGCAC
The DNA here is from genome assembly GCA_003546035.1 of Mixornis gularis. Lineage (NCBI taxonomy): Eukaryota > Metazoa > Chordata > Aves > Passeriformes > Timaliidae > Mixornis > Mixornis gularis. Next base: position 6,240,307 of record QVAJ01000015.1, on the reverse strand, counting down.
TCCAGGAACCTCCTGAAGTGCTTATGCCCTGCTTTGTTATCCCTTCAACAGATACCAGTGTGCTTGAAGTCCTTCATGAGGACTAGGGCTTGTGAAGACGAGGGTATTCTGATCTACTTATAGATGACCTCATCCACATGGTCTCCCTGATCACATGGCCAGTAGAAGACTTACACGATAATGTTGTCTGCCCCTGCCCTCATTCTAATTCTGATTCATAAGSTCTATGTCAGTTATTTTTTAATTTCAGAATGTTGAGGGTAGCCCTAAGATTCTGAAATAAATCAGCATATTTCTTAACTTTATTGATTTTTTTTTTAACTAGGAAAAAGAACTTATTTATGGTTCATAAGATACCTTTCCATAAGATATAGTACTAAGCAAGAATGGATAGGGCCACCACACTCCCAAGACCAACTACTCATGGCAATATTGTGTTGAGAAAATAGTAGCTACAAATGCAAAGGTAAGAGAGAATCTGATCCAAAATTCTAAGGGAATATTTGCTGGTTACTTTTTTTATAGCCAGGAGAATTAACTGCAGTGCCAAAACCTAATAGATGAAGAGATTGTGGTCACTTGGATGTTAYATGCTCGGCATGACAGATGTTCCCAAACTGGGCATTATCTCTGACAGTGTTGCAAGGAGAACTTCTGCTTAGATAAAGAAGGTACAGTTGTTTTGTTAGCAGGATCATCTTCTAGGATTTAGGAAGTCTTCTCAAACCAAAGAGTTGATAGGTATACACACGTCTAGGACTTCAACAGTGATTACAGTGTGCACCTGAAGTGTTGGAAATGTACAAAAAGCTAATCTAGCCATAATAGATGCAGATTCTATTCTGTAAAACCTAGAAAAAAAGAGAATTTTACCAATGTATTCACTTCTGCTTTGAGCATTTGGTTCATGGATCGGAATGCCCACTTAGCCCAACCAGTAGAGGTGACTYGTTCATATGTGGAACGTCAAGGCTGTCGTGTAGAAGAACCCGAATAAGATGGAGGAATGAATCTACAGGTTCCTCCTGGATTTGGCAGATGTGAAAATGTCACATCAGAGACAGAACAACTCTGCATAAATGCAGGCTGCAGACTGGCTACAGAACAGCTCTTCAGAAAAGGACCTATGAATCCTGGTAGACTAGAAACTGAAAAAGTCAGCAGTGCGTGCTTAAGGTAATTGCCTACTGGGCTGTGTTAACAAGAGCATAAACAACAGCTGAAGTGAAGTGCTTATTTCCTTCTACTCAGCATTCATGAGGTCAAATCTGAAGCACTGTCCAGTTTTGTGGCTCCCAGTAGAAAACACATAAACAAACTGCAGTCCAGTGGAGTGCTAAGTTTGTCAGAAGTCTGGATCACATATAATGTGGGAAGAAGCTGAGGCAGCTGTTTTTATTTATCCTGCAACGATAATTAAAGGAGGACAAACAAATTACAGTGGTCCAAAAAACTGGAACTAGACACTTAAGTGCATGGCAAAAGGGTAAGGGATAATGGTAAAAGGCTGCAACAATGGAAGTCCTTATTGAAGAAAAAGCACTTCAGAGTGATGGTGATGCAGGTTGTCGAAAGAGGCTGGAGAAATTTCAYCTTAAAGATTTTCAAAACTCAAATGGCTATGACCATAAACAGCCTGATCTTACTTTCAAATCAGCACTGCTTTGAGTATAAGGTCAAACTAGATGATCTCAAGAGAGACCTTCCAACATAAATGCAATTCTCTGATCAACATAAAAAGTGGCAGGTTCATTATCWTCCTTACAAGCTGTTCTGCAGCTTTCAGTTAGATACAACAATGGAGGTGTATGTGAAAAAATGTATGTGCATGTACTCTCTTTTAGACAGTGCTCTTGATTAATTTGGCATTGAACATCACAACTGGATCTTGAAGAAAATTTACACCTATTTTTCGCTCTTTTTTTAGCTAAGAAAGAAATCATTTTAATTCCCTTAGAAATAAATATTAAAAAATGGATAGTAACGGATAAAAATAAAACTGTTGAGATCCTCCACTAACAAGCATAATATTTGTATGTATTTGGATGTACGTTAGAAAGATGGTTGGTACTTCTACTGTGCTGTATAAGCCATAATACCAAAATGGACATAAAGATGAACTGCACTGAGTAATTAGTTCCGGTTCTAGTCAAACATAATATAAATGTTATTCTGTTTTCTAACTCCTTAAGTTGACCTTAGCAGTTATTACACAAATGTATTTCTCACTTAACAAGCAGCAGGAAGATCTTGAACATGCTACACTGTAAAAAGAAAATCATTAAGAACACATATATAATGGAAAGCAGAGATWGGTTGTAGAAAAGAATTAGGTTGATGGACTTTCACCCCTTAAGGGGAGAGGCTGTGATGGAAGGAGAGGGAGGAAAGAAACCTTCACAAAATTGTATCCAACTAAATGGAGACAGCTTTGACTAAGTGAGTAAAGAAATATGTTTTACAGGCAGTAAATCCCATTTGTCTTGAGGAATGTAAAGCATTTCAGAGATACAGATTCTGATTGAATAGACACCATTAGAAAATAAACCATGTGTAATTAATAGATTCAGTGGGATCAGGCAGATTGCTAAGTACCACATACTGAAAATGAGTTTTCAAACAAATGAAACCAGACAAATTCCAGCTATCAATTTAATTCTTGGTGTGTCTGTGTGACATATACCATTAGCTCCATATAGGATGCTTGTACTCTAAACATTTCTTTTAGCTTCAGAAYATTAATTTGTATCTATGACCTGTAGAGTACAAACACAATAAAGTATGCAATTTAACACTGGCATCATAGGAATATTTTCTACAGAATTTTATCTATGCGGTTTTTCACTCTCACATCAATATAGATCTTAAAATATCTGTGTCACATACAATTCTCAAAGGACTTAAAYGAAGTCAAATGGAAAGGATCCTCACCTGARAATGRGGGCACTCTAGTGGTCTTTGCAATAGACTGGTTAACTAGATCATTAGGAGAAAAAGCACCAAAACAGTAGGAACACATGTAAAAGTGAAGGAAATAATATATCACCTTTCTCAACRTCTCCATAAATACTAGTTTGAACATTTTTTTCTGACATTTTCCTATGCTACATTTCTAAGCATTAATGTGTAGCCTCAGTGTCCAAGTAYTGTCACAGCTGAGCATACTGATGTAACCCAAATCAAAGTGGGCGTATCTCTGAAATACTGAATGTATATCATAATATATCTAGGCATTAAAAGGAAAATTCAAACAGATACAGAACGATGTAAAATGATAATGGGTTTAAAGCGTATTTACTGATTCTCAGAAGAGGAACAGTTGTGTGTATTTTATTAGTTACTTAAAATAAATAGCATATTTAAAATGTCTTCAAATTGTAGCCATTTTAGATTCCTTTTTTAAAGTTCAAAATTTTATGTACCTTAAAAGAGAAAAGAATCTTTCCACAAAGTTTAACCTAGATATTAGAATATATCAATGGAAGAGGAATGAGAAATTAAAGAAACAGTCCACCCTGCTGAAGTGCAGTCCATGAATTTTTAAATGGTATTCTCTGATTTTGTGACTGTGCAGATTACATTTATTAAATTGCTAAATCACCGTGATTGGTTGTCTATAATTTGTCCAAAGCTATTTAGCTAGACTACAATTATTTATATGACACTAAYTGAAAGTTAACAATGACACAAAAATCATCCAAAATTAAATTAGAATTTGCTTGCTTTCACCTTCAAATATTTGCTGTCTGACTGGAAGGTGTACCTATACTGTGCTCTTCTTTGCCAATGAAATTTTTGTTAATGGAATATTTCTTATTACCTAAGAAATATTGCCAGGTTGACATCCTTGCTTGATGTGAACAACTTGGAAAGAGTGGTAAATAAATTTGTTACTTCAGGGGGAGATTATCACACATTTCATATCTTGGCATTTCTGGTCTATAGCTCATCTAAAAGGCAGCAGCTTAAATCTTTGTCATAGCCATCTGTTTGCTGTAACATTTCAATTGCAACATATAAAAGTTTGTTTCCAATAAATGATTTTTTATTACATGGATTATTTATAATTGCCTACTGCCACTCCACCACTACTGCATCTTTTTGTATTTCGGTGACATCCAAATTAGGATGGCATTAACTGTTTTCTGCTCCTGCTCTCATGGAAATCACAGGATTGCTTTTTAGAAGATGTTGTAACTTTCTGCCTGATCATGATTTTAAATTCCRTCAAAGAGGTTTAGGCTTTACCACAGCTTATAAGTGATGCAAGAGTTGAAGAGCTTATTAATACCATTTGTTACAAGAACTTCTATATCTTTTGGGRAAAATATAAATATATTTATGTATATTTCTGTTTGGGAATCCCTCCTTTGGAGCTATCAATTGTGAAAGAAGTAGCATGTATTCAGAAGTACCTTTGAGATGCTGCATATAAATATGACATGAATTCTTCAGACTGATTATTGTCTTATGTAGGTTTCAAAATTCAGGAAAGGAGTTTGAATTCCTACCAAGAKCAGTTGAATTTATAGAGCGAATACATCATACTTTCTAACTGACAGTTTAACAAACACAGAAAAAATATTTAAAAATTTATGAGCTGTTAATAGTCTTCACTGAACTGTAGCAATACCATATATGCTCTATGGTATATTAAATTTGCATTATTTAGTACTTTCATTCTCTTTCCTTTACAAGCAATGCAATAAAATACTAATTAAAACCCACATTTGCTACTGAGGAAACTCAAGATTTGTCTACAGTTTCAGTGATTAATTAACTTCTGTATATCCTTAGTAAGTTGTGCCTTCAGACATACTAACCATGGTAGCAGATATGCACTTTCAGTCATGGGCTGCATTGGTGGGAACGTGTAGAAGCCACTTCGAAAAAGAAACAAGTAACTTTTCTGTCATTGAAGCAAGAGTCCTAGAAATAATACCTTGGTGATATTTTTAAAAACCAAATAGAGGAACATTTGAGGATTTGGGGTTGAATGACCCTTTACATCTAGTTATAAAACAGACACAATGCTCTAATCAGTCTGTGTATGCATTCTGCGTTTGGACTTGTTACTCTGGGAACAGGGMTGTGATGTTTAACTGAGGTTTTTATTGATATGTTACTTCTTTTATTTCTCCTGAGACTCTCTTTGGCAGGTGTCCAGGTTTATCATCCTCTGCCGTTCATTAGTTTCTGTATTAAAGAAAATAAAATGTTGTGCACTAACTAAACAGAAATATAATGTAGCTGCAGAGAGGAGGCAAGCTAAGCAGCATATAAAGAATGGCTCTCAGCAGGGATATTAAGGGCAGAGTAGAGATTGGTTTATATTTCTTCAGAAACTGGCTCTGTACTGCTCCATTTTGAGATTTATGTTTTCTCTCGGGAAGTCATAACACTTGCAGTTAAATACTTATGTGCTCTATAAAACAATCTTCAAACTAGATATCAATCAATCRGTCAATTCATGTTAAAAATAGAAAAAAGAAGGAAAAATATAAAAGTCCTTTTATTTTACAATATTACTAACTTGGAAAATTTAGTTCAAAAGGTTTTGAAKTWCTTTCRTATTACACAAGTTAAACAACTGCAAAAACACTTTGGTAGGTTTTTTCTTCAAATCAGAACCTAAATACGTGTATTTTACTATAAAATGCATTTGGCATTTTGTTCTTAATTATCTATAGAGACTGAGAGATTCTTGTGATTGTTCATTCACTTCCTAGTTCTGGAGGGAGAGGAAGGAAAGTGATCAGCAAGAAAACAAAATATTGAAGAAAAACAGTAAAGCAAACAAAAACTGCGGTATGAACACTTCTGTGTATGTTTYCACTCCAAATTACAGACTCTACCAACTAATACCTTTTGTTAAGGCATTAACTGAACTTAAAGCTGATTAAAAAAAAAAAAAATTAAGGTCTTATATGTTGATTTGAAGAGAAGTTATTCCTTTCTAGATCCCATATGAAGAAATAAATCTGTGGATTACTTAGACCACATTGGAAGTATTCTTTCTCCTGATATGTCCAACATGGTGTTTGCATTGCAGATTTATTCTGTACACTARTCTTCATCCATTCATCTCAGAATATTTTGATTTCCATCGTTTTATATAAGTAGTGTAATGCTGAAATTTAATAAAGAAWTTTAAAACAATGAAGTYTTATCTTTTTTATGTTATCCTKRGAAAGAGAGGATAAAATTTTAAATTATATGATTTTTCTTTTTTACCAAAAAATTCACAAATAATTTACAAACAAATTCAGATTTCACACRTAAGTAACACAAAATTTAAAAGTCRCTTTAACTGCTAGAAACCAAAAAACTATACTTAAAATATATTTTAAAGTATTTTTAGAAGTTTTAGTAATGCATTTTTCAGCTCTTTCAATATAAGGAAAAGCCTGTTTTCAGAGTCTCATTGACCACTGATTGTCTTTCAAGAGAAATCTGCACAGGAGGCACCACACAAGTGAAGGTTTAGGTTTAGATTGCTACCTGAATCCGCAAGTGTTCAGCTCTTYGCTAGGAGACCCAAGATGATATTTTTTCTAAATTTTGGAAATGGCACAGTAAAATCTTAACTACAAGTATGGAGTAGTTCATAAAGAGCAAATCTGATTAAGAAATGACACTGAGATCAGGAACATAAAATCCTATGCCAATAATAGCACCATAAATGAGATGAGAGAGTCAGCAGGTGATGGATGCAAACAGAATAAATTTGTCACACAGAAAGATGTGCCATCATCACACTTATTATGTTATGCTCTTGTTAAACTAAAATTAGCATGAACATTAAAAAAGGAAAAAAAAATCACTTGGCTATTCCTTAACATGTAACTCTTTAAGGTGTGGCAACYCTTTGTATAGAAAGTATTTCTAAAATGCCGTTTCTTATATGTGAATTTAGAAATATATCTTTAGACATATTTATTATATGTTTTTCTAATATATTCTTCTTTCTAATATACCTTGAGAAAGAACTGCTGAAGTCTGCATTTAGGAAAGAAAATATGATACAATAGCTAATCCAGAAGGTGTAAGTAAACAGGTTTTTTTAACTGGTATAATTAATAATAAACCAGGAAAGCTTTTAGCTTGGGAATTGTTTTAACCTTAAGTATAAAAATGTAGTCTGATTCAATAACCATTGTGCATGGAATATTTTCTCAGGACTCACTCCTTAAGAGCTAAGGCTATTTCTTTCGAAATAAAAAACTTGTGTATTTTATTTCTTTTGTGCCATGGACAAAACATTTTATTGTTTATATGTCAGWACTAAGATATTGATTTACTGGTAATGCCATTGATATATCAACCATTTCTCATTACCCAGTTTTGTGCATGGGGACTAGCCTATGGTTCAGCATGATGTGGTGATCAGAAGGCAATGATCAGAAAGAAGGTTTGCCCATACAGACAAAACACAACCCTAGCTATTTTTAGTCATTGTAATAGGAAAAGAAATTTGAATTTTTCTTTCTTTGTTTGCTTGTTTATTTTAGATTTCATAGTGCTTTAGAATGGAATTTATTTTACAGTTAAAAAAATAATTTGTCTCATGTCAAGATCAAAGTCTTTTATGGAGAGTTAGGCTCCATTTGAATCAAAGCATAATGTATTTTGACATGAATAAAGTCTGTACTTGTAATCCTACACTCAATTAATTTGAGTAAAGTCACCASAGACAAAAGATTTTACTCAGCTTTCAAATAATAACAACACAACTATTGTGGAAGTGATTTACTGGCATCTCTAACCCATTTCTAGATAGCAGGTACTAGATATGAAAAGAGATGCTATAYGACCCTCTACATTCAGAGTTACCTTTGTCTTTCAAAACTGGCTTGATTCTACCCTAATTCTAATTAATAAAACCAACCAATCATGCAAACAAAACCCTAGGTAACACTGAAAAAAACAGCAGGCAGAGAAAATATGAAAAAAAATATTTTAGGAAATATTATTTATTAAAAAATACTAGCAAGATATGGACTTGCATGGACCATTAAATACTAGGACTTATATCTTCAATTAAAATTGTTATTTTTAATGTKAATACAATAGTAAAGTTAGTCAAAGGGGCAATGTCAGCTGCAAAGTCTGATTTTTGTTGAGATTTTTTCGTGGTTTGTTATCAGTGGTAATAATTACCTAGTTGAACTGAAAGTTAACTCTAAGTAAACCATGGCAGATCTTTCAACATTAATGGAGAGACAGGGATATTTGTGAAAGATAAAAGTATATCTACCTCAGATATATGCAGTAAATGTACAATTCATGCATTTATACTGGCAGTAGAATTCATCTTACTTAAAGGTAACCAAAAAGAATTTGGATAACTAAAGTAGGCTAATCATTAAGATCTCTTCAACAGAGGAGGGAGATAAATACTTAGCACTTAGTTGCATATGAAGACAGGTTTAAGGTAGGTTGAGTGACTCAGCTTCCAGAGCTGCCTCTCTGTCTTTACTGTCTAGAGGTGTGTAGCTAAGACTATACACTCAACATTAAGTTTTGTGAGAGAAAGGTCTCACCAGCCACCGCTTTAGACACACTTGTCAGGATTTGACCTCAACTGATGGTTCTGCATATAGATGTAAGCAATACACATATTTTTATATAGTAAAATCATTATATTTGTGAGAAATATATTTAATTCAGATCATTGAAAAAATACTRACAAGTGTTTATCTTTTTATTATTTTCACCTCTTTCTCAGCTGTGTATCTCCCCAGCCTACACGAACAAAGTCAATGAATTAAGTCAATGACAAACTCAATGATAATTCTCATTGCCCATCTTCTTTCTGGCAGGAGTGGTGTTAATCCTTTGACTTTCTGACAACTTTTAGAGAAAAATGTAGAACTTTATTTCTAACAATAAGATTTTTACTCCCCTTCAAAAGTTCTGTCAAAGTTCCYATTTCAAACTTTCTTTCAAATTTCAAAGGTGGGCTTTAGACAYCTTTTGAAACAATCCCTAAAAAGGATAAGTCCAATCTTTTTTCCTATACTCTTGTGTCAAGAAAAAGAAGAAAAGAGCTTTCCTGAAGAGTGTTGTTTTGTTTTCCTTCTTCATTATCTTTAATTCTGAAGAATTGCTGTGTGACTGAATAGGAATGAGGATCAGATCTGGGCAAAAGACCATCCTCAGGAGATGTTTCTTCAGAGAAGTTCCAAATTYAGTTGCAGTAAGAAGAATGAGGGGTTTATTAGCATGCAGTTGTATTAGAATGTATTCAGACATGAATCAGAGCTGTGTTCAGCAAAATATAAATAATGTAAAAAAATCACCCRCCTATTTTACTTAAAAATTACCCACTTTCTATCCTGTGGATCTCATGTAAGAACAAAGAGAAGAAACTGAGACACAGAGGTGATGGATAGAGAACTGTAATTAGAATAAAATTTTCAGTAAACAAGGACACAACTACTTTGGAATTTATTTCGTTATAATCAACTCGCAGTTGGTATCTAAGTAGTTCACTGGAAAGAATTTATTAGAGGACCAAACTACTGCATTTACTGATGTAAATAAAAGTTAAAATGTCAACATAGGAAAAGCTCAGTCCCTCTCATGGATACCATGTCATGATTTCATTATTGGACTTAAGTGCTCAATCTCTCTTTAAGGGAACTTGCTTTAACTGGCCTCGTATTAGCCAAAATGATACAAAAAACTATTTCTTTGTTGCCTTTGCTTGTAATTTTTTTGCTTATATTTTCAAAAGTTTCTAGATGGTACTGCTGAGAGCTGTCAGAATACAAGAGAAAAGGTTTGCAAAGTTACTCCTAAAGATGTTCACTGTGCTAATATTATACAGACCCCAGCGATCCTGTCCTCTATCAGAAATTGTATCAAGAGTCACTTTGTGAGAAAATATCATGAAAGAATTTTTTTTCATTGAGATTCTCACTGTATTACCTGATCAGGGAAGTAGCAGCAGTAGGTAGGAGTTTATAGCAGGAGTTAAAGAGCAAAAGCTGCTTTAAAAGCTGCTGTTTTGATCCATGGAAAGTGGATCCATTATTGCCCTGAGAAGTACCCTTACATTTTCTTGTATGCTTATGTGTCCAGAAGAAGAGTAGCATGCTCATACACCTATAATGATTGCCTACACCATCTCAAATTGAGGGTCTTCAAACTGAGGAACAATACTGTTGTAGATGAACTAAACCTCAAAATGTTATAATTTCTCTACAGGTGGAGATTAGTCAGATTTTAATAGACAGTGGAAATAATATATAAAACTTTAAAGACCTATCTAATAAGAAAATGGGCAATGTTAAACCTGAGTAATTCTCTTCTCAGAGTWAAAGTTAGCGTTAGCATTCAGGAATTCCTCTGTGAAGCCCTACTGTCTCTTTAGAATGGTTACATTGCTTGAAGGTCCGTCTGAAATAATTTGAACAATTAGAAATTCAAACTGAGATGAGCTATATGTCTAAGACAAGATTTTGGTTTTTGGTGAGACAAGAAGGTGCTGCTTGTGGAGATTGGATTGTGGATGTGAATCGCTATTTGTGCTGACTGTGTAAGCCACAGTATAACAAAGAAACAGCACCATAGGGCAATGTGGGAAACAGAATACTCAGTCTTGAGTTAAAAAATCAAGCATTCTTTTAGTTTTGGCAAACTAATCATAGCTTACACCTCCTGACATATGGTTTTATTTTTCACATATTGAATATTTTAATAAAACAGTTAAAAAAGAATATTTTAGTATTTCACATCCTTTCAAACCCATCTAGCTAGTTTTTTCCTGAACTGATATACAGAACACAAACACACAAAGAATCAGTTTTTAATAAGAATAAACAGAATAATAGATAAGCAGTCACACAAAACTGTGGTGTTGGTCTGTCACAGGATCTGTTGACATAAATCATCAGCACTTTGTTTTATAAGTTTGGCTTATTTGTTTATTTCTTTAATATTTTAGATTCCTAAAATCTACATATAACATTCAAATAACTACAAAAAAAAAAAAGATTGGTCTTCCTTTCTTTTTTATCCTTGGTGATCTTCAGCCTTCTTACTGTCTCATAACACTTTGTCCCATCTTCCTCTTGAGAACAACACCCTTTTGTTAACAATTGGTTGTGTCCGAAGGGGACAAGYGCTTCTGCAGATAGCACTGGACACCAACATTTTTCATCTGCTCATTTCGAGGGAACTGACATCTCCTTTGTTTCCTTGCTTATGCATTCCATCATCAAMTGAATAAAAAATTTGGAAAGGAGTGTTGCAACTGTCCATTTTAAGGTTCCCCTTTCTCCCTCTTTTAGTGGCTGGGGATCCAAGACTCCAAGAATCAACTCGGATAAGAAAGAGATGCCCACCCTTGATTCACACAGGAAGAACCGTGAGAAAGTCTGTAGAGATATAACAAAGGTAAGATGATAGAGTTATGATTGTTAAAATGGCATTATTTGGTGTGGAAGGATTCAGAAGAGAAACCTGCATAGAAGGTTACAAAATGTTAAAGAAAGGAAGAGTAGTTGAGSTAGTGCAGAAATTATAATGGGGTCACGTTATCAGTGTTAACCGAGATRGTGGATGATGCCAGCTGAGCAATATTGAAGTATTGGTGTGGTGTTTGCAAAGCCTGATGCTTCTTCTCTCAAATGATGCCAGAAAAGACTGCTTAGCAGWCTCACCTTAGCAGGGTGAAAAATCCATTAATCTGAAATCCAACAGTRTTGTGGTGCGCATTTTGGGTTTTCTAATGTTCTGTATGTTTTGTTATATGCTTGTAATGGTTTGTTCCTACACCCCCATCCCCAAACCCCTCGATGGTCTTTCCCTGGTGATAGACCTTGTCAATCACCTTGTAAGATCTGGAAGATTCTGGGGAAAAAGCCCTAGGACTCGGCRAGGTACTCTGGTACCACCTTCTTTCATTGTTCTGTTAAGTTTCCCTGTTCTGGGTCACACCCTCCCTCCCCTTGGATTGGTTCTAAGTTCTCCCCTGCTCAGTGTATGTCCCCTGTACTTAAGGTGGGGACAGAGGGGCCTGGTCTTGACTTTTGCACRTGGGAGGTAACCAGGTGGAATAAAGCCAGGTGAAACCCAAGCAGAGTCCACTCTTTCTTCCAYGCTGTCGACCACACTTCAGCCTGAGGTTCAGACCCACCAAGCCTTCCTTATATAGTTGCCAGAGAGTGAGCTAGCTGGTGAAGCAGCTTCCAGGATGCAACTATACAACACTTTCCTAAAGCTTGGAGTATTTCTTGGAAGAGGGATGTACATTTGTGTTTTTCTGATCTTTACATGATTTTTCTCTCAAGATTTCAAAAGTGCTAAATGCAAAAAATTGCAACAGCTGCCAGTGAATACAACAGATTATGCATAGTTATCCACCTATAAATATTGTGCCACTGAAATAGAGCAAAAAGATTYTAAAAAATATAGAAAAAATACTAGAAATTAAGAAAACAGAAGAATTTCCAATTATCATGCTTAGGAGGTTGCTGGTTCTTCTGAGTCTATCCTAGGGCATTCTTTTTGGTTTCATTTGCTTTGCTGATTCACCACAGTCTCTCATTTAACTAGATAGCCTTCCTCTGTAATAGCTAGGTTTTTCTGTCACATCTCTTTCTATATTAATTACTAGGCATATAGGTAGATTTAAACCCTACAGACAGGGTTTCGGAGGGGGTCTAAAAATCCTCAATATCCCTTTACAGGATCTGGCTAGACCTGGAGGCATATATAGAAAGTATTAGAGGTTCAACTTTCAAAACCYGTAAGTCTTCAGCTGTTCCTATGGTAACCAATTAGATCACTGGATTGAGAGGTACAGTTTGTTCTGAAAAGGGAAAGTTTTAAAACCAGGAATTTTATACCAGTCTAAATACTGAAATAGACTGCTATCATGAGCAGTAGGCAAGTACTCTCATCTTTGTTGCTTTCCTCTGCTTCTTCTATTGACTTTGTTTTTTCTCTCTTTAGAGTTGTTGTGGCTTTGTGTGATTTGACCGAGTAGCCATGTTTTTAACTGGATTGGTCAGTTTCTCATCTGAATGTATAAAACTCCRCAGATCAATTACATGAATTTCCTTAGGTGAGTCTTCCAACAATTCTAAACCTGAAGGGAATATTTTAATAAGAAACACCTTTGCATATAGGCTAAATATGTACTAAATTTAGTCTTATCATTCAGCTATGATATAGCAGCTTTTGTCTCCACCATTGATTAATGAACTACTGCAAAATATTTCTGCACTGCAAAYCTATGCAAATCCATAAACGAAGGTAGGAGGGTTATTTTTGCAAAAAAAGTCTATTTAAAACTGTAAAAGTATCTTTTAATACATAATTTATGATTAACAAAAACTATTAATAATTAAAACATAAGATGATATTTTAGAAAGATCAGAAGAATAATTTGTATTTTAAATACAGAAGTCTTTCTGTGTATCTGCAATCAAATAATCAGGCTTGTTCACCACGTGCACATGTGAGAGAGACAACACACTCATCCGTATGGTACAGTCTTAAATGGTCCATATTTACCAAGTAAACAGAAGTGTTCAATCACACAGTTCGACAGCAAAGCACAAGAATAACTCAGTTATACTGAACAGCATGTTTTTGCCTCTTGCATRTGACCTTACATGTCTCTGTTCTGGYAATACACTTGAAGAGGAGTATTCTGTCCAAGACCACGTAATTGCTCCCTCAACTTTCTTTCATGCTGAGTAGCCTCACAAGACATACCTATGSCTAGTAATTTTAGGTAAAATCCAAAAATGGGCTTGGAAAAACACACAAAGTTGCCCTGGTTACTTCCCCTGAGATATCTGATGAACTCAGGTGGCTAGCAGGCAGATACAGTAAGTCCACTCAGGAAAAATCAGTTGTCAGAGATGTAATGCATCTATGATACGRAGATTTTCAGTTTAGTTAAGAATTAAGAGGAAATTAACACTAAACAAAATTAGAATTTAAGGATATAGTCCATGTGATCACTTCTATCACTTCATTGGTCTYATTGCTTTCTCTGCACCATGGTTTTGATAATGTGAAATGAGYAGAGCTACAGAGCTGTGAAAGTGGGTTGAGATAATAGATTCACTTGAGCAGASCCCTTGTGTTTTTCTGATTTCTTAAAAGGCAGGACAGAAAAAAATTGGGAAATGGCATTATATGGGAAAATGTCCTGCTGTTTCTAAGTAGTGACTTCATAGACAGCTTCAGCGCTTCCGTAAGAAATTCTGTTTGATGATTTTACATATTTTTTTTTAAATTTCATAATTAAAGTTATAAAATCCCTAAGAATTGTATATATGCTAGCTCAATCTAGAAAAAGAAAAAAAAATCAGAAATTAGAAAGCAGATTTTTCCATCTATAACAAATTTGACAACTGATAAATGCGTATGCATATGAATATATAAAAAAGAAACACTAATGAATATGCAGATTTCCTACTGGTACATTTTTCTATTCCTTACATGGCAGAAAAGGAAAGGGGAAGGCAATCTCCTGCTATTGTAGAATCTCTTTAGTGCAAAAGATAATCTACTGGGTACTGGAGTTCTCATAAAATAAGCAACCCTTTTTGTGAGTTTCTTTTGCTGTAGGTTTGTAATGGTCCAAGGCATTTTAATAATTAGTCCACAGGGAGCCTTAATAGACTAGGGCAACTCTTAATTAATTTAATCCCCAGTACATGAGTTGACCAGGAGACATCAAACCACATTTTAGCTTGGAGGGTATGTGAACTCAGAGGAAATCTCATTTTTTAGCTACTGTGGTGCTGAATTTTTTCTTTYTAGCATAGTGGGGTTGTAGCTAAATACATTTTGCCAGTGTGTCCTGTAGTAACCAGAAGCTTTTGTTTTCCGTAGAATTAATAACAAATGAAGATGGCAATTTCAGCATAATTATTTTAAGGTGCAAAAATTATCATAGGATGATGTTCATATGTGATGAAGATAGGCAAAAAGAAGTGATTTTACATAATTTTTGCTATATCTCTATTGTGTATTTCTGGTGCTTAAAATACCCTGGACCTGTTTAAAATACATGAAAATATATTGATAATATTTTTAGCTACAGTAGGTTTTAATTAGAAATATTCTGTACTCCCATTATTTGGTACTGAGGGCARTATTCTAGTATATGATTATGCTTCAAGCATGCTTTATATTTATAAGGAATCAGTTTGTACTTTATATTCCATTCTTGCTTCTTATCAAGATTTGTGGTAAGTCTTAACAGCAGAAGAAAAAAAAAAAATTCCTGAGGCAGCCTTTCTCTTTTCATTTCTATGTTACAATTCACATATGCGGTAATACTTATAATGAAGTGAGTGTTGCTTTAGGAATATAATTCTGAGGTACCAAAACTGTGTAAAACTAATGATTATCACTGAATTGCATATAGTGACACTGTGGGCAGCCTAACAGTGATGAAAGARAAAATGTCAGTATAATCACAAAGCACTCATGTGAAAGACAAAGTCATTCTATAAGGTACATATGCCTCTGAATAAACATTSTTTGCAACAGAATCTATTAAACACACCTATTTTTATTCTTTAAAGTGAGTTGTTTTGGTGTTGGTATTATTAGCATTTGCAGCTGATTTCCAACTAAATATATGAAAGGTATATTTAAATTAAGTTATTTAAGAGAAAAATCACTGGGTATAGAATTTTAATCTAAGCTGTGCCACWAAGATACTGTTTAGCTCTTTGGGGATGCAATTTGTCTGTCTCGCTTGCTGAATGCTTTGGGGAACACAATTTCCTTAAAATGCGTTCCATTAAAATCTTAATCAACATCTCTAATGTTTCAAATAAGTTCAAAAATAATTGTAATCAGGTTAACCAAACCTTCAGCTGAACACTTACACATCTCACTGTCAAGGAAAGGATACTAATTTAACAATTGCACAGTTCCTGAATCAGTGAGAGAAYTGAGAGCATAAATGCATTTGTGATATATAAAATGTAGGCCTAATAACGTATTAGGATATTTCCTGAAAAGGGATTTTTTRTGGAAAGAATTAGCTACATTTATGTGTATTGCACAGTGAAGCATTATAAGAACTCAAAAATTGTATCATTAGGAAAAATGCATATCACATTTGTTCCTGCTATTAGAGTCAAATTTAATTCACCTCATTAAAACACTTCTATTTCAGTAATGTTGCATGTATTCAAAACACTGCATTTTATAGTGAATTCAATTTCTTATATTATTAATCCTCTTATACAAAGGAAAATTCAATCTCTTAAAAAATCTTGATGTAGTCAGTTTAATTTCCATAACTATAAATCTTTTATAACAAATGAGTTTTAATTAGTTGCTGTCCTTGGCCATGTACAAGAGGAAGGAATCATCTTTCAATTAATCTATTGTTAGGTTATGCTGAATTAAAAAGTCCCATATGCTTAGGAATTTCAGACCACTATCTTTCCAAGTTAATAGACATTGACTTATAAATTTCTAATGTTTTTCAAGTGTTTCCCTTTGTTGCTGTTTTAGAAGAGAGTGCATTTTTTTAACTTGATGGGCTGATGGGATAACACTAGAAAATAATTCCAATATAGTTCCTAGATACACAGCTATAAACTGAATMAAAATCTCCAAACAAATATCCCCAAACTTAGATTGCTTGAAACTTTTCAATTTTCCAACTTACTTTTATTTGGAGTATAAAATTAATGGGTGTTGACTTGATATACAGTCCAATTGAATTCAGCAGTTAAGGAACAAGCTTGGTTAATCCCCATCTTTACTTCATTTTATATCTTGCCATTCTAAGTTTGTCTGCAGTTTCATAGAGTCATGTGGGTTGGAAGTCATCCATTCCAGCAYTAGACTCAAAAGAGGTCAGACCAGGTTGCTCAGGTCATTGTGCTGTCACTCCTGTAAACCTCCACGAATGGACATTGCACAGCCCCCTTGTCAGTCCATCTCACAGTTCCATCCTTGGCAGTGTTCAAGGCCAGGGTGGATGGGCTTTCAGCACCCTGGTCTAGTGCAAGCTGTCCCTGGCCRTGGCAGGGGGGTTGGAAATAGATGATCTTTAAGATCCCTTCTGACCCAGGCTATTCTRTGATTCTGATGAGGAAGTTTCTCCTTTCTCCACAGTATTTATCTGAGATTTTATGTTTGGTTTTGTTGAAACCACCAAGAAGGAAAAGGATAGGAAAAACATTACGTGTAATTTATAGTGACATTTCAAGAAAGAGGTGTTTCAAACTACCTGGAAAAGAATGATTAAAAATTATTAAAAAATCTGCTTATCTAATGTTTCCTTTCACAGTTAGGGTCACTTTTTTAGTGGAGGAACCAAAGACTATGTTTGATTTCTAATATAATTAAATTGACCTAATTAAGTAATGATATAACAGGAGTCATAATATTTGAGTGTTTGTTGGGCTTTTTTCTTCTTGGAATTTCCAACAAGCTAGCCCAATTAGATAAGCTATCTGTGAGTTAGAAAATGCAACATAATTTGCTGCAACTACAATTTTTGTCAGGATGGCAAGTGAGATACTGCATAATTAGGAAAGCAGCACAATTGTCACTCTTTCCTTAAAGGCAACAAGATTTGTCTGCATGGTACCAATGAACCCCATGTAATATGTGGTTCACAGCCACATCATTACCACAGAAACGTGTTTACATTACCACAAAAAGTGTCTGAGATGTGAAATAAGACAAGTAATGTTACAGGTTTTCTTCATATGTGAAGAAGCGAAAACAGATTAGTTATGTAACTTCTGTTAAAAATTATTCAAAAGCTTACAGTAACTTCCCCTAGACTGGCATCTCTGCATTCTTCATCTTACCTCCTCTCACATGATCCTGCACACATTAAGCATCAAGGAACCTAGTAGTGCTGTGAATTTTAGACATAAAGATCCCTAGGTGTCTAAAGTACCTGTTCTCTGCTTGGACAGYGTAAGTCACTTAAGAAACCAGGGCTCTCACCTATTCCTAGTTAGTATTGGAATTTAGAGCTTATTTTCAAGAGATTTCAAGTTGGCAGTGCAACCTTGTGGCAATGGAGGGTGAGGCTGTACGGGGCCCTCTTAACAAGAGTGCAGACAGATCTTCAAGAGAAGTGGTTATTCTTCTCTGTTGTGAAGCTTGGGAGGCCATGCCCGGAGCACAGTGTTTGTTTTTTTGATTCTTCAGCTAAAAAAATCCCATCGTGGAGACAATCCTTCAGAGKGTAAGCAAGATGATAAAAGAAACTGGGCTACATAAAGAGTAAGAAGGTGCTAGGGGAGCTGGCTTAAATAAAAAAGGTTAAGAGGGGATCTTCTTGGTCTCTTTGGTTACCTAGTGGGACGTTACAGGGGAGATAGAATCAGCTCCTTGTCAGAAGTACACAGAAATTGATTTTTCAAGCAATAGACAACAATTGAAAAAAGAAAAGTCTGAGTAGGTATTAGGTGGAAAAAGATCACAGTGCAGGGATAAAATACTGAACCAGGTTGTCCAGAGACACTAAGAAATATTTATCTTTGGAGATGTTCAGAACTCAACTGGCCAACGCCCTGAACAAGCTGTTCTGACTTTTCAATTAGTTCTGCTTTGAGGCAAGATCACCTTACCGGATTCTCCTCTAACATTTTTCTTCTTTTTCTTTTTCTGTGAAYGGTTATTATAACTCCAAAATTAAAGTATTCTATTTTTAACTGTGGTTTTGGCCATTACTGACCCTTCCTGATCCAACTTAATAGGTTAGCAGTGAGGCTACTGCAAAAGTTAAAAGGTTCACACAAGATTTATAAATCTACTAGTTTCATTCAGCTTATTTGATCYCTTGAGTCAGCAAATAGTTAGCAAAAACTCTGAGAATGCAAAAGGCTTTTTCCATGGGAGTTCTAGATCAAGTTGGCATGGACTAGCTGCCAGAAAGCAATAGACCAAGRAGAGAACTCTAGTAGTAAGGTAGGAATAAAGCTAGGAGTGGTTTGAATCGGTATACAGGGAACAGAAAAGCAGCTAAGCCTCTTTAAGTCAGGGATAGTCTAAAAAGTSTGGTGAGAGCACTGGGAAGACATACTACCACCACTTAGGTGAAGGCATTGTAGGACGGGCTGACAGAGTTGAARGAAGTCACACAGTGAACCTGAGGAAAGTCTCATAAAGCGTAGCAGCAACGAACCAGGTTGTGTACTAAATGACACTGAACTGTGAATAAAGCATCAAGGCATCATACCCATTATTGCCCTGCCACGGGCACTTTTAGCTACACRGGACTAAAAGATAGCACAACTGTGTTTTGAGAACTATGCTAACAAGAACAAATAGCAACTACATGGAGATATTCTGGGTTAAATCATCTGAGCAGTTAAGTCTAAGGTTAAAAAATTGTTCAGGTCACAGGGTGACATGACCTAGAGAGATAATAACACAGAGTAAATCAATCAAAACCCCATTTAGGTAGAATTGTATTCATGTAGCATCTTTCTTTTGGTTAAATGCTTTGAAAAGGGAAAGGTGATGCAGAAGAATCTTATAATACAGCTTAAAAAGGTGGTAGATGGCTTTCAAGGAATATAAATTAATAGTAATGAAAAAAGTATCAAGTAATGTACAAAATTAAAAATAGAACCATATTATGATTTGGGTTGGAAGGACCAYCCTGTCCAAACCCTCTGCCATAGGCAGGGATTCTTTCTACTAGACCAGGTTGCTCAAAGTGCCATCCTACCTGTCCTTGAACACTCCAAATGATATCCACTGCTTTCCTGGGCTACCTGTTTCAGTATCTCACCACCCTCATGGCAAAGAATTTCTTCCTAATGTCTAGTCCAAATCTATCTCTTTAAGTTTAAAGCTATTCCGCCTCACCCTGTGTCTCTATGATCTTGAAGAAGCCCCTCTCCAGCTTCCTTGGATGACCCCTTTAGGTACTGGAAAGCTGCTATTAGACCTCTCTGACACCTTCTCTTCTTCGGGCTGAACAGCCCCARCTGTCTCAGCCTGTCTGCACAGAAGAAGTGCTCAAACCTTCTGATCATCTTCTCTTAGTAGTAGAGATAGCATAGACAGGAAAATAAGGAAAGAAAGAATTTATTCAGCTATAACTGGCATTGATGCTATTATGAATATATTTCAACCCAAAAAAGAGAAAGCTGCAAATAAGTCTCAGCAGTCCATAAATCCACATCAAAAATTCCTTTTTTCACTATGCTTACCAAATCACCTGTTTGGAAGTGGCAGTTCTCATTATTACTTCAAGAGTTTTTTGGGCATTAAACTATATGAAGTTTGGCAGTGCTGATTCATTAAATAAGAATTCTGTTTGCTGCATTAAAATAGAGGTACAGGAACTAAGGATTGCATTATGTGGAGAGAAGAGCAAATGAAAAAAAGTGGAAGAAAATTCAATTTCTCTGACATAAAATGCATGAAGAAAATACATGCTATCTACTGATACTAGTGTTTGAGGTGAAAAAGTATTTAATAGATTGACTTAAAATATATACAGACCAGATTTAAAAAAAAAATCAATATTTTTTTTATTAAACAGAATTTTGCTTTAACTACAATTGTTAGATCATTCTGATTTTAAACATATATTTCAGGTAGAATCAATAATGATTAAGTACATTTGTATTGGCAAGAACATAGTAATAATTAAGTTATTATCAGATATTTACTGTATGATATAAAAAGAGAATATCTTTATTAATTTTTACTGATTTCTGTGCTTTGCACTGCACATATTAGATTAAACACCATCAATAATCACCTGCCATACTCTATTCATGTCTTTAATATAATCTTTGTTGTGTAATTAAAGGTTAATGTACTTGTATAGTTAGTAGTGGAATTGTGTAATGGAAGTTTTTTATTCTTGCAAGTATGACATTTGTCTTTACTCTGGAGGAACAACTCTAGACAAACATTTATATAACTGAAAACATTACTTTGTGAATTTGGAAACATTTCAGCAACATTCTTCGGCTAGTATTTTAGTAGTTAGCAGTTCACCAATATTCACCTTGATCTAATTGTGAAGTATATCTATGCATTTTACTACTAGTAATAAGATTTAGATTGKTTTTATTTCTATTAGAACTGTAGAGGCAAAAAAGTTATAAGAAAATGAAAGTAGGATTTTTTCTCTCTCTTACTCAGTCAATGAAGTGATTTCATTCAAATATCTTTAGTCAAAACTCTCCTCCAGCCTGTTGAGAGSTAAACAGCTTCACTCCTCTTACACAGCTAGGACAGTTAAGCTGGTGATAGTGATCAGCTGGATGGAATGGACATTATTTCTCAGATTCAAAGAAATAAGAAATCTTTTGATTTATAAGAAATATTAACTGAAATAACAAATTAATTTGGTTTGTTCACTTTTGCTAATGAATGAGGTCTGTATAACTTGGATCAAGACCAAGGTGTTATGGGTGAGCTGGATTGTGGAATAAAGGCTGTATTAAAAATATATTGAGGCAATAAAATGGAATTGCCATAACACTACATTAAACCTACATTTTAGAGCATATAGTGAAAGCAAAACAACTAGGAATTCAAAAACCTGGTCTGTTCTAGAGGATTCTATACTTCTACACTACTAGTGGCAATCTCCCAGTTCACAGATCTCAGCTCTCTGATCCMCTCTGAGCCATTAAAATAAGGGTATCAGATTAATTTTGCTTTTCTTCAGGAGGATTATTCAGTGGGAAATGACATTTCTGTAGCTCCTCCCTATCTTTTCTACACTTAATAGCTTTTCTTAAGATTATAGTATTAATCATTTCCATAAAACCATAATGTCGATTATAACCCTAGTTATCTGAATAACTGAAGAAAAGCACACTGAGTTTAATATATATTYCTAAAGAAAAGCAAAAACTTTTATTTCTGGAACAAAGTTTATGTTCTTTATACAATTTAATGCACRGTAAGGAAGTATATTCAAATAATTTTTAGTGTAAAAAGAAGTACTGTAAAGAGGGTTATTTAAAATTATTTTATTTTTAAAGTGCAATTTAATTTTTTCAGCATTTTCTAAGTCATTATTGTGAGTATTTCAATATTTGGGGATTTGTTCTCTAATTTAGCCATAAATATTGCATATCTGTTAACGAAGCTGTGTGGAATGTATTTGAATAGAGGGGCACTGATATATTTAGTAATATACTAAGCATATCAGCACAAGTGAATGCTGCCCTGAGCCCATCTCCCTCTGACAAAGCACCACCCTGGCAACAGACATGGCTCAGCAGAATGTGTGTTCACTCCTGGGTCATCACACTGTGCAGACAGAATATTAAAGTAGCATTGGTCCTTCTTAGTCCACCAGCAGATTTATGTCAGCTTCTTAATTTTTTATAAGTAGCTTATATTAATATTCTAGATTGTAAACATGTCAGGACTGAACAAGTATCCCACTCAGGATAGATTCAAATATCTATTCAGGATAGATTCAGGATGTCTTTATATTTGGAAAAATAAAATTTGTCATATGGTCAAGGTAAAGAGCTAGGACTGCTTACCACTTTAGTCATCCCAGATATATCTTGAGGAGAATTAGCACCTCTGCGAAGTCTCTTTTCATAGGACAAAACACCAGGAAATTCTATAGTTCATGTTCAAACTAACCAGGACCCTCTTAATGTCAAAACCACAGAATATTAAACCTGCAAGTTAAGTCTTAGGAACATAAGTATATGTCATACGGTCTAGTTCTGCACTTAGACCAACCCAAAAGAAAAGTGCCACGGGAGTGAAAGAAGTGAGTTTCACAATGAAACTTAAACCACGAGCATCAAGATGCCAATGAGGAAACAGTCACAGATGAGACTGATCACACTATCAAACTATTCTGTCATCTCCATGATTCAAGCTGGTTTGTTTGTGATACTTCCCATTTTATTCTTCCATTCTTTCTTACTTTGTATTTTTCTGAAAATTAAAAGCAAAAACTCTTTACCTCAAGGAGAACATTTATTTACTCTTCTATTTGTGGGGAGAGYTAGAGAAGAGGAGCTGGTAGAAGGAAGAAAGTTTGATGGGAATGCAAATGACGTCTTATGAGTTTCTGTGAACGCAGAGCAGGCAAACTTGTATTATTTTCAATACTGTGTAACACAGTCAAGAAAAAGTACTAGAAGAAAGAAAAAATCAAAGTAGGTCAAAGTTTATTACTTAATGTTTTGATTTTCAGAAGGACTGAGCTTTAATTTATCTTCTGAGATTAACACAAACTGTAGTTGACTTACTTATTGTGAGTGATCCAAAGGTACATATACAAGGTTCAGTACATAAAGACACTGTTTGCATCTGAAGTTTAGATGAAGAAACAGCTCTATTTGTAAGTCCGCTGTAGGTAGTCAGATAAGAAACATGACCTAAACACTACTAACTTCACTCTCATCTTTTTGGAAAAAGATTGCCCTCCTAGTCAAAAATACTAGGTTATTATTTTATAAATGTTATTTTAGTAATATTTATTTCTATGGACTACTTATGAAATTCYTGAAAATTTAAGTATTCAGTCTTTCTGACCTCCATCAGCTTGAATTCCTATAAACACAGAATTTCACTTTTACCTGCAGCTACTTTTTCATTTGACAGAGATCCTTCTAATATAATTTGTACCTAGGTTCTTACTGACTCCCCTTTTATTTCTAGATAACATTTTAAACAGCCTTTGAAAATTTTTATTAATAAGAAAGATTCATAGCTCTACCAGGCTGTTAAAGAATAACACCTAAAATGYTCCTCATTTTAAAAAGTGTTTTCTTTCTGAAAGGGGTGCTAGGTTAGGCATTTAAAAATGGATATGCCAATAGTCATTAATCCTTTAAGAAAACATGAACGATCATGCCAATGAGTTTCCAATAAAAAATTTCCCATGGGTAAAATATAACTAGTCTTATAGCAAAATGGTGTCCATGCCATGCAAGGCCATTTTATTTTGTACTTTAATGCAAGATGTCAAAACATGTAAAGAGGTAGTGGGATGCCAGGAGCAGATACRAGACCAAAGGCCTTATTTTACTCCATAACCTCTCATCTTCAGGTGACATCATAAATCCTTGTCACTGTCAGAAGGCTGCAGTGAGCAGTAACATTATTTCCCCAGCTACTTTAAAATACCACCTGGTAYCTTGCATAAACTACACAGTAAATCATGGGAAAACTGCAGTGTTATTTTACAATAACACTGTAAATAACCTGTGCCTTGATCATAAATCTGTATCACCAGCAACGGCCCCAATCAACAGTAGCAACTTTGAGACTGAAAAGATCTTTCTCCTTGCCTGTAAAATTATTTCTTTTATTCTGGCTTTGCCTAGTGTCTAGTAACTATATCCTCACCTGCTCTGTGAAAATGAGCTTTGAATAAATATCTGAGATGGGTAATTTAAATTCAAATACATTTTAAATACAAATGACAGCATTTGTACTCAAGACTCACTATATTTTCTGATTCAAAAATGAATGCATGCAGGGGCATCTTCCAATACTGCTTTTTTACTATTGCTTAAGTGGCTTCCAACAGTACAAAGGCAACCATCCACTGAGATTTGATACCAAAGTAAAACATATAGATTTCTCAGGTCTGGGCCACAATTTGTTCCTGAAGTTACTCAGAGGGTCAGAGGAACAAAAAGAGACAAAACACGAAATGGATGGTCATAGAGAGTGTRGGTTTTTTCTATTCACTGCATTGTGGCCCACCAGGGCACTAGCAGTCATATTGCCTATCTTTATAATCCTGTCCAGATTGCCAGTACTGGAAAAATAATTACGTCTACACAAGATATGGTAACCAGGGRATATGACTTGCTCATATTTAGTATTCTGCTTTGTTTATTAAAACCCATATATAAAAAAACTCACACATTTTAAAGCAGGAGGAGTTTTAACCATCTTGTTCAAAATTTAACATGTTTTTCAATGTGCTCCTCAGAAAGCTGTTAAGGGAGTTATTAGAGCAATACCTGCCACTTTCTTCCTGTCATTTTGTTCACTATGCCTTAAATACTATAAAAAGTATCTACTAAAAATTCAGAACTGTGATAAAATTGGTATATCACTTTCTTTTTGCCCCTTCCCACCACTGTATATTTTTATTCACAGTTGCTTCATCACTAGTCATTGTAGAAAGAGTTAAATTTTTAAAAAGTACAGAGTTTTCAATTATTACGTTTCAATTTGCACATAAGGAGATACTGACTTTAAAGATTCATGCATGCTTTTACTGAGTGGTTATATATTTTTTCAATTTTTTTACTTTCAGATTTAGCAAAGCCCTGCCAGAAGACATTTAGTGCTGTCATCGATATTCACTCTACTGTCAGGGATATTAAACTGAGAAGAAAGACCTGGCACACTGACTTCCTCTTGAAGCTTTGATAGTATGTTGGCTAGAGCTTAGCAGCGTGAAAAATAGTGTTGCACTGCAAGCAAAACCAGGGAATTTTCTTCTTGTCAATTTAGAAAAGTTGTGAGGAAAGTCAGCTTTAGACTACATAGTTGTCTATGTAGTATCAGCATACATTGCTGATTAGAAGGATTGCAGTTTTTGTTTCATTTACTAAGTAAAAATTTACCTCATTTCTTTTGTCAGCATTGACTATACTGTTACAGGGCACTGGACTTTAAGACGCTATTTTAGTTCTCAGAATCCCAAGGGCTCTTGTTCAATTTCATCCCTTTACCTATTCAGTAGTATTAATGAGAAAATGTGCAAAACATCTAATTTTAGCATACTCAGTAGACACCAATGAACCTGGAAGAAAGACACTGATTTATAAGTAGTGTATATACATGTAAGAGTTCTAAGTATTAGCAACTGGAAAGATAGCAGATTGAAACAGGTGATTTCATCCCTCTATTCATCYCTGGCAAGCCCCCATCTGGAGTGCTGTGTCCAGTTCTGCAAGGAAGACTTGGACTCAAAGCAGTGAACCCAGTGTAGAACCAGAAAGATGATTAAGGGATAGGAGAATGTATCACATAAGGASAGGCTAAGAAAGCTGGGACTCCAGACTAGAGAAGACTCTAGAAGGGGTATATATAAATACCTGATGAGAGAGGGCAAAAAAGACAGAAGCAGACTCTTCTCGGTGGTGCTCAGTGAAGGAAAGAGAGCCARTAGATATCAACAGTAACAAGGGGATTTTATTTAAACATTAAAAAATAATAATAAAAAAAAATCCTGAGAAGGATTAAATACTTGAACAGGTTGCCAAGAGAGGTTTTGGAGTCTCCATCCATATTAAAAAACCTAGGAGAATATGGCCCTAATCAATCTACTCTAGCACACCTTTGTGCAGAGGGGTTAAGGTAGATGATGCAGGTCCCCTTATGCCTCTGCCCTTCCACGATTCTGCAATTCTGTGAAAAAGGGAGACGCTTAGGACTTGCTGAGTGACAGTTTTAAATTATTACTACTAATGTTGGTTGTCTGTAAGTAGGAATGAATGAGTTGAAGTACTGCAAGTCAGCAGAAAGAAGTGTACCCTGATTTAAGGCTAGAGAGTAGAAATACTCCTTTAACAATTTGACACATTTCCTTGACAATTTGAAAGATAAGATTGTAAAATTCTAACTAAATTGAGATGAAAAGTATGTTGACTATATCACCTTTCTAACCACTCAAAAATAGTTGAGAGTCACATTTAACCAAAAGCTGAAAGTCATACAGATTATAGCAATTAAYCAGACAAGTAACCTCCAGAAATCATTTTTCCTTAACATACTATAAAGTTTCAAATACATCTGGGGTTTTCACACATACTACTCAATGTTCCCACTGTGTCACCTAACTCCATATTTCTACTAGATACTAGTTATTTTGTCCCTGATTATAAAAGTTTTGACATCAGTCAGAAAGTTTCTCAATGTGTTTTGTTTCCCTGCTTGGAATTCATGAGGGAAGTTTCCAGAACACACAAGTTGTGCTGACTGGTGACTAGGAAGATGCTTCTTTGCATGCTGCATTGGGTAGAGAAGGTGGTCTYGATTCTCATCTGCTTTCTTGCTACCTGTTCACTCATTTATACTGTTTAAGACACTGACACCAAACTCCTTTTGTGGACTTGAGGTAACATTTAATACCATTACAGTCACTTGTTGACTCTTCACTCTCAGAAGCCAAATGGCTGGCTATTGTAAATTGCCATGGCTCCACAGTCTTTGTTAGCAATCATAAAAGTTTGGTCCTTAATTCTGTTTACTGCTTTAAAGCAGAAGAAATTTTGCAAGCTTTATATGTTGTTTAAATAAGAACTGTGAACTGCAGCTGRAAAACCTTAAGTTCTCACTGGCTTTGTAATTCTGAGTTTTAACTGAAAACTCAGAAATATGCTGCAGCTTCCAGGGTTCTATGATAATGTATGTCTTAGAAATTTTATTGGAATGTTAATAATGTCATATATAGAAGGCTTCAGAAACTGAGAGTAAATATGGGTATTAGTCATCCTTAGCAATTAATTATATAGTTAAAAAGCTACAGAATTAAAATTAATTTGTTACATTAATTACYTAATTGAGTTAATTTTTAAATGAAAGCTGCTAAAGTGTTTAGAAAGAACAACAGGTTTGTAATATCGCAATCATACCAGACTACAGAGAATTTCCTGCTTTGTTTTTTTCAGTTTTACCATATGAYAAAAAATAGAAATAGATATGACATGGTCTGACTGGTCAAGGTCCTAAACAATCTGAGTTACGTTTTGGGATTTTAGCAGATAATATCTAGATTCCAGCATCATTATTTACTGTAATTAGTTTAGGTTAATACTGAACACAAAGGATATCTGGAATTGAATTGGCAAGCTGTGTAACACATTTTTTGCAGACAYTTTATAGAGTTGGTTGTGGCAGTTCATGAGTTAATAGCATTCAAAAATAGAGATGTTTAGTTTGGGKTTTTTTCAATGTATTTTTCATACCTATTTAATATAAATGACAATTTTTTTTTTTACAGGATGGGGCTCAGGGGAGCCAGATTCAGTGTGGCAGAATTATTTTGGGAGGCATTTGCATTCTAAAGGGACTGTTTTATGGAGAACAGTAGCTGGAGTTCATGTGTATGCGACAGAAGCTGAAAGCTCAGAAAAAATAGAGGAAAAATTATTTCCTTCTAGGGAGATAGTCTGAGCCACTATCTAATCAGGACATTTTAAGTTGCCGCTGAAGAACCTATTGGGAGAGTGGTAGAATTTACTCAGCTCTTATTCTACTACAGTGAGCTGAAATTGTTTGAAAGTATTTTTGATTTCTGTTAGTCTGAATTTTACAGTTAATATTTGAAGAAGAAAATGTGTACCATTTCTTAAATTTCTTGAAAAATTAATTTTGGTTTTATCAGACGAGAGGAATACTACAGAGCTCTATCATTACAAAGATCTTTTTTCTCCTATGTCTTTATAGAGTCATTTCACTTGCATATATACACCACCACAACTGAGAAATCACAAACTGATACCTACAGACTGGAAAACAGACCAAGAATTATACTAAAAAATCCGACTCCCTGCCAGGGGTTGGAAAGCAATAGGRAAACTGAAAATATAGAAGCTTAGGGTCTGGCTTAATTCAAATTAATACTGCAAAGGTTTAAATTCTCCCTTAGTTGATATCCACTCAGTTGTCGACACCCAACCATCTTCTCACAGACATGTATATAAATAAGCTGGTGTTAGTTTGTAGAGTGAAAAACAAGAGTTCCCTACTAACTACTTTGTTCAGGCAAGGGCTTTCCCTCTGCTGTAGTAGGTCAGAGGGACAAGGATAATTAAGGAATGAAGAAGCTGGAATTCCCTTTGAAGGAAGYTAACCTATGGGAAAAAGATAGTAACAAATGAAAACTCTCGGACACCGCTTATTTAGAAAGCATCTGGATGTTTAGGATCAGTGAGAYATAGTTCCTAGTGTTCAGACAGAACTCTGTTTCTCTTGTTGTTTTACAGAGATGTACAGAGGAGGGGAGAAAGCAAGGACAACAGAAATTACAATCCAAATTGTTTACGTCAGGCTAAGCCATATTCAGTTATGAATTTGTATAAGATCCCCACCAGGACATGAATAAACTGTAGATGGTACAAGTTTCCTGAGCGCACAAGATTCATGCTCAYGACCAGAGAGCTTGAAGTTTGTGCATGGGCAAATATTCCTCCTGGTTTACAACCTGATAGTCTTTCCAATTAGAYGCAGGAGTGCACTGAATGGGAGTGTGAGTCATATTTATTTTCCAATAAGTCATGAAAATGGCTTCAGTTCAACTGCAACAGTTCTATAAAAATATACAAAGTTTTCAGCTATGGATAGATCATAGCTTTAGGATTTCCATATGCTTTGGGTGACATACATTTTGATCACAATGAACTCATTGGGCACAGCAGTCAAAGCTCTTCACCAAGAAATTACAAATTGAGMTCTAGAAAAGGTGCCAGCTTTTTACATATGTTCCTGAATTTTTCTCGCATACAGTGAAGCTGAAACTACTTTGCTTGTTACCCATCATCTCAAATCCCACAATTTTTCATTGATGCATACAAACAGCTCTCATCCAGAACTAGATCTAGAGAGTGGATCTGTTCTTATGGCATGCTATGCTGAACACTTAATGATCCATAGCTGACAGTGACTGAAAGCCACTGAAAGCAAAATTACTACAGTGTGTGTGCACAGAATACTCCAGAGATGGTTACTGTAGGAYATTGCTAGGATTTCAATACCAGGACATAAATAAATGTACAATTGTAATCCAATAATATTAAAAGGCAAAGGGAACGGGTGTCTATTTTGGCTTAGTTTCTGAACCACACTGGCCTTTAGTAATGGCAARCATTAATTTCTCCAAATATATCTGAACAGATACTTTGCTAGATGATGGTAATACCAATTATTTTTAAGGTAGCCTGATTCTTTTCATTATAAGGTTCTACTTTCATTTGTTCCAAACATCAATAAACTTCATTTATTTTGGTATATGTTTTTCCATTGCAAGTGATTGCTTYAGATTGATTTTCTTTGTGTTTTCCATTTTTGTTTCAGCTTTAACGTCATATAAAGCAGCCCATTTATTTCTGAGAATTAAAGCAGAAAATAATATATTGTTTGCCAATTTTAAATAATTGCCAGACTTTTTTTAAAAACATCACAAAACATCACACTTCGGAACAGTTACTTAGAAATTGGTTGGGAGAGGCCTTTGTTTAAAAGGTAGTCCCTTAGTCTTCTGTATGAAAATCTGCTCTGCTAAAAATTTCAAACCCAATGCTAATATACAACATAAAGATGATTAGCAACACATATATCTTTGCTTATGTAGAACATTACCCATTGTAGTATAAAGGTGGACTTCCTTTTAATTTGAAGCTTCTTTTAATTTGAAGGACACTGTTACATAGCAATTATGGATTGTTGATGGTATTCTTCTGGAGATGTGACAGAAAGAAACTGACCAGTTCAAGTGAAATACAGTCCAGTACA
The DNA here is from genome assembly GCA_003546035.1 of Mixornis gularis. NCBI lineage: Eukaryota > Metazoa > Chordata > Aves > Passeriformes > Timaliidae > Mixornis > Mixornis gularis. Next base: position 6,209,857 of record QVAJ01000015.1, on the reverse strand, counting down.
GACCAGAAAGTGTAAAGAGGAGAACAGAATGGAAATAAAAATGTGAAATTACAAGTGAAACAGGCAGCATGAGAAGAAAACGTTCAATCTTAAATTTCAACTTACAYCTGATCTTGAGTTTCCACAACTAATTTGTCATAGAGACTAAGGATAAAGATGGGAAAATTGTGAAAAGCCAGAGATATTATTTTTTCCCAGGTAACTTTCCATTTCATATAAAACATACTGAACAGAAGACCCCAATGTTCTGCAAGTAAAATTATTCCCGATTGTCTATCCCCATTTTATCCTTAGGCCATGAAGTAAAAGTGTCATGGTAAAGTCTCTTTTAAAGTATAAACCAAAGCAGACCAAAATAAGATTAAACCCGCAACTGTCTATAACCACCTGGATATGGTGAGGTGGAGCATGATAGAAAACACAAGGTTTCACTTGTGTTTTCACAAGCACCTAGGATGTAAAATGTCTAAGGCACTAAGAAAGGAGGAACATACTTTCTGTTCCCTAAGACTGTACACCGGTGCCRAGTTCCACAGTACCTGCCTCTGACAGGCTTTACCAGTCCTGTTTTTATATGTATGGCTGAACAAAACTGTGGGGAGAGTTTAGGATTAAGYAAGAGTCAATAAGTGAAAAGTTTAATACACTTAACATTCAATAATTACTTGAAATAGCAGCATAGGTTAATAGGACAATTAAATCTGGGAGGAACCTGATGAGTTTTCTAATCCAACCTCCTGCTSTAACCAGTTTCCACTGGTAGATCAGACCAGACTATCCAGATGGGTCTGGAAAACACTCAAGGATGGGTATTTCAGAACCTGTCTGGTTGCTCCAAATGCTTGACTTTCCTAAACCTGGAAAAAACCTGCTTTATATTCAGAATCTGACTTCAAATTAGGACTTTTTTGTCATACTTTTAGACAATAAGYGATTAAAGAACAGAAACATTTTATAGAGATGAAGGACATCTGGAAAAAAGGAAAGATTTCAAATGTCTCAGAAAAAAATATGTTTAAAAGCAGAAATCTAAGACGTTCTCATATAATATGTAGATATTATCTATCTAGATGACAGCTATACTGCCTATATTTAATCACTAGTACATTAYTTGCTATAGTAAGCAGTGATTGGAAACAAAATGAGAGTATTTGGTGATAAGGTATGATGGGGGAAAATGTACAATTGTAATATATTATATATATAGAGAGAGAGAGTTTAGTATAGTCTGTAACATTTTAAAATCAGGAAAATACTTCATTATGTATTAATAAAGATGATAGTGAAAACTYGGGCAGACTATAATTCCTTTTTGTGTGCAAGAGTATCCTGCCCCAAGAAAAAACATCTTGCACAAGYGAAGGAAATTCTTTTGACCTCAGGAAGATGTAGGAATGAGATTGAGAATATTTGGATCATCAGCTTCAGCAGTATAAGACTCAGTTCTTCATGGACAACGATGTCTGAATTTAGCCCTGAGAATGACCTCAACACATTTTCAATGAAGAATGGTGCATTTAGTAGAACTTGGTGTTACCAACACTCACCTACAGATTTTATGGTTTTCTTGTTCTTCCTATTAGGAATATCTCAAAGAAAAGCATGCCTTGCCCTCTCCAACATGTACTGGTCAACTGCAACGGTACCCATGCTTTATCMTAATTAACAGAAAGTAGAAAGTCCCTCAGGTTTCTAGAAAGTGTTATAATTACGATAGGTTTATACTTCTGATTCAGAAAAGTAAAACAGAAATTCATAAAATGGAAATTCTTAATGGATTCAATATTGCTATCTTACTGCTAATGGTTTAAATAAATTATTGGTATAGGCATTCCCTTAGCTGTTTAAAAATAGCAGAAGTATCTCAAATTATTCATGTTTAATGTTGCTCAGTGAATGAGGGTGAATCTTTGACCCTATTAATGCCTTGTTAGAACTGAGATGGATGTCTAGAATTTTAGGGCTCATACAGTTCTATTACAGCAGCTTTATAAGAGTACTTAGGCTGCAAGAGTTATGGACTAATTAGAACCACTTAACGTTAGGAATTTTTACTGGTACTAAACAAAAATTTTGAMATAGTTCTTTGTATGTGTCTATATGTGGATGTCCATGCATATAACACAAGAGAGGTTTAAAGAACACCACACGAAACAAGATCAGAGAGTCTATTCAGTATCAAGATGACACTAAAAGAGACTATTTGTTTGCATTGGAAAATAAATAATGGCCCCTTTCTTGAAGGACCTTATAATTTGCTCCCAGGTGTGGCTTTTTACACTGTGCYTGAATTATCAAAAGCCTAATTCTGTTAGCTTGGGTATAACCAGCAAAATCCCAGTGCAGGCCTASAGAACAGTCAAGGTTTTTCACATTTCATATGCATTGTGGTAATTTGCAATAAAATATCCTTTCCTGGATCCTGTGAAATTTTTGTGTTTGATTCTCCTAATATTCTAATTCTATCAGGCTATCATTCTCCAAGCTGTATCTTTTGGTAGAAGTGTAGCTCACRAAGTGGCTTGATATATAAAGTTGTRTCAATCCATGGGAAAAGCCAGATCTGCTCTGTAGCTGCTACTTTARGAACTGTAGCTGTAACCTTGGTACTGCTCTACATTTTGGAATCAGGGTTACAAAATTTTTCATATCCTCATTCATTTATGTCTGTCCTGCTAGGGTATCCTTTARTTATTTAACAGTTAGATATATATCAATAAATAGATATGTAAATATTCATGCAAAATTGTGTGATGATACAGATACATATTTAGGTGACAGAAGAGAATTACTAAATTCATTGACAGGAGAAACAACTAATTTCTCTCATTTATTTGTTTTATTAATCCTTTACCATTCCAGGTTAAGATGATCAAATTCAGAGAAGAAAATATTCTTTCCATGTTTAATATAACTGACATCTTAAATATAGGAAAAAGAATTTAAAAAGCCTTGYACAGTATTGCTGGACTCACCAGGGAAATAAGGATATGTGACTTGCAGAGTTGTAAAGGTTTTCTAACATTTTCTGTCTTCTCTCCACTCCTGATCCAGTTCCCAGGATGTTTAGGACTCCCAGGATGTATCTGCATCACATGCTGGCATAGAAATCCCTCAGCAAGAATGAACTTTGTCTGCTGTAAAACCAAGTGGAAGGAATAGAACTATCCTGACTCCCAAATCAGAGGGTGCTTCTTGTTTTCCTAATTATGCATTATGCTATAAGTGTTGATCCCCAACTTTACCAGCATGGGAAACTGCATGTCCTCAGATTTTAATAAAYGTAAGCAAATCCAATTTCACATTTTGTCCTGCTCCATAGTAATTTTAATGATGATCAACAAGAAATAGAGAGCATGAAGGAATTACTTTCCTGTTAGGTAAGTAAAATTTTTGTGGAATTAACTGTGTTTCAAAGCAAGAAAAACCTCCCAAGGGATATTAACTAGCTTTGTAACTACTAACATTTTCATACAGAAAAGTGCTTAGAAGGCATTTACTGGCTCTTTTAAATGGGACTTATTTCTTTTTTTTTTTAACTTACCTGGAATACGGCAGCATTCATTTATCTTCTGGACAGGTATAAAAAGTATATCAAAAGGTTATCTGCAAAGGCTTACAAAATTTCTGTGCATCTGCATATTTCTACAGCACTGCAATTCAACAAGTAATTAATACTCTTGGCAAAGTAACTGGTTGAAGGGTTAATAGCTTCTGCTGCTGAAAGAATAGCTAATGTGGTTTTAAACTATAAATGAAGAAACCTAGCTATCACAAATTTCAGTACCCGATACTTTTCATGTTTTCATTACATTTTATGTACTTTTAACTATTATAGAGTGATAGGAGGTTTTATTTTCTTAAGCTATGAATATTTATGCACTTTCATTATGCCAGAAAGCCAGCATCTTCTCAAYGGTCAGATGAGGTTGCCTGCAAATTGTAGAACTACAACATTAGTTCATTTATTATTAATAGAGCTCATAAATACCCATGCCATCCAAAATAGCCTTAAACAATTTCACTTGAGCATGATCTGAATTATTTTTTTTCCCCAGCGAGTTCTATTTTCTGGTATATAATTATGTGTCATCAGCTGTGACTGGAAGAACTCTGCTCCACCCCATTTCTTACAATAAATGACAGATATTATACCCTCCAGCTAGTAAAATATTTGACTAACTAGAAAACAAAAACAAGCAACATGGAATGGTTATTATTTTTGGCAAAAATATAAATATATCACTAATAAACTTTATAAGTCTTCTTTATATATAGTTTGAAAAACTGCTCTTGAAAGAGACAGAGTCCACCAAAACCCCACAGCAAATTTAAAGTCATTGCAGAGAAGAATGTAGTAACTGACCTTTAAAAATAGTTGAACGGTGAATTATACTAGCCCTTGTATATATGAATGAACAGATTCATAAATAGTTAGAGAAAATATTATCCACAGCTGTATACTCTGCCCCCAGTTTGGAGGTTTCAGTCCTTTGCAATGAGAGCACACTACAGACTCCTAGAAAGAAGGAAATTTTCACTGGGGCTGTTTTCCCTTAACATACCAAGGTCTGAAGTGAAGATATTTCACAATTTTTTGTTGGCTGACCTGTTTATGCATAAAGGAGACAGACCAAGGCAGGCCCCACAATGGGTTCAAGACTTTCTGCAGCTACTGAAGTACGTTACCATATTTGTGATTGTCTCCTAAGAAGGGATCCACATGGGGAAACCTCACTTTAACTCCAAACCCAGACTCATCATTCTTGCACTCTATACACTTCCTTGTTTCTTTAAAGTAACTTTCTTTCAAATTATGAGCTATGGATTAATAGTACAGTGRATCATCCACATGAAATGTTATCTAAGTATTAATTTGGTATTTAAAAATACATACATTGTAGCTAAGACAGGAACAAATGCTTGTCATACACAGAAAAAATTAAGTCAGACAGGATGAAAATAAAAATGGCTAAGATTAGAGCTGAGGGGGTAAATATATCTTGACAAGGTGTTAAAAGGAATAGCACTGTGATGGGTTGATCTTGGCTGGATGCCAGCTGCATACCAAGGTGCTTTGTTACTCCCCACTTCTTATCTGGACAAAGTGAGAAAATAAAATGGAAACCCATTCATAGGTTGAAATAAGGCAGTTTGCTAAAGCAAAGGTGAAAGGTTGCACGTGCTCAAGCAAACAGAAATAAAAAAATTATTCTCTCCTTCCCATCTGCAAGCGATGTTCTGCCACTTCCTGGGAAGGAAGGCTTCAGCATACRGAGCAGTTGCTCTAGAAGGCAAATACTGTAAATAAGAAATGCCCCCTTTCTTCTCCTCCTTTTCTTAAATTTATATCTGAACTGGTGTCACATGGTATGGAATATCTCTTTGGTCAGTTTGGGTCAGCTGGCCTGGTTGTGTCCYCTCCCAGGACCTTGTCCACTCTTAGCCCTGTAGCAGGGGGGAAATGTTGASAGACRGCWCTGCTGCTGTGCCAGCCCTGCCCAGCAGTGCCCAAAACACAGCTGTGTTATCAACACCTTTACAGCTATCGATGCACTGCACGGCACTGTGAGGACTGCCATGGGGAAAAATTAACCTCAGCTAGACCAAATACAACCACATACGATACTGACCATTGAAAATAATATTTAAAATCAAATAGTTTCCTGGAAGGAAAAAAGGTAACAAACTCAGCCATGGAATAATGACTTTCAACCCTGACATTGGAATAAATAAATGAGCAGTTCTATTCCTGAGTCATCATGAAGTCTGTTTTTTAAGTACTTGAGATGGATGTACATAGTCTCTTGAAGTGCTAATTAAAACAATACAGAGGAAAATAAATGTCCTTTAACAAAGGAATTTGCCTTAATTCTGCTCATTTAACAATGAAAGTTTATRTTTACTTAAATTAAAAATGGTTGTCAGAAAATTTCTCCAAGTTAGAAAAGAAAAGGAAGTAGGTAAATAGCAAATGCCTGTAAAAACCAATGTTATTTTAGAATTCTTCCTGTGGCCCTGGTCCTATTGAKGTTGATTTTTTTTTCATTGGGACTCTATGATTTTATCTCTTAAGCTGCATGTATGTTGAGGCTCAAAATTAAATGTGTTCATTTTCTGATTTTTGATATAAAATGAATTTTATATCAAAAAAGAAACCAGTGAACAAAACCCCAACTTGTGAAAGAATGACAAATCAATAAAGCACTGCTATATAGAWAAGTACATCTAGGTTTTGTTTGATCTTATTTTCAAAAAATCAAGATGCCATGAGGATGGAAAAGGAGCCTACTGGAGGAAAAAAAAAATAACTGAAAAAGAGATGTATCYGACATTGATTGGAAATGCTAAAGAACCTCTTAAACAAAAATAAATAAATAGCTTTTGTTATTGAGAGTAAAAAAGATATTTGAGATAGTACCCTCACAATCTGCATACTCTTTTGTGCACAACAATATTTGTTATTGTATTTCCCTTGTAAATCATTCAGTGACTAAATTTTAATTAAGAGAATCAATAACACTTCTATCTGTTTTTCTTTGGAAAGGATAAGATCTTAAAATTAATGTCTTAGAATTACTTGGATTAGACTTTTAAAAAATAACTGCATCCATCTTTTTTTCATAGGATCATAGAATCATGGAACACCAGGTTGGAAGGAATCTCTAGGTTCATCTGCTCCACCCTCTCTTGGCAAAAGCATGGTCTAGACAAGAGGGTCCAGCCTCATGTCCTGTGAAATCCTAGTCTAATGCTGGGAAATCTACCTCTTCCCTGGGATGATTATTCCAATGGCTGATTCTTCCTATTCTGTAAATTTTTTCTCGCGTCCTGCAAGAATTTCCCTAGGCACAACTCCTACCCATTACTTCTCATCTTCTCCATGTGACACTGTAAAAAGGAGTCTCCATTTTCTCTCTAGCAACMCTTTAAGTACTGGAACAAAGTCTCCCCWAAGYCTCCATTTTTCAAGACTGAACAAACCCAGATCTCTCAGCCTTTCCTCACACRTCAGGCTTCCCAGTYCTTTGAACATCTCTGTGGCCCTTCTCTGGACCCTCTCCAATCTGTCCATATCCTTTCTTGTAYAGTGGGGACCAAAACTCAACACAGTACTCCAGAAGTGACCTGACAAGTGCTGAGTGGGACAATGACTTCTTTATCTCTGCTGGTGATGTTCACATTGATGCAACCCAGCATCCTGTTGCCTTTCTTTGCTGCAGCAGCACACTGTCCACTCATAKGGAGCTTGCTGTCCACCAGGTCCTTCAGGTGCCTTTCTACAAAACTTCTYTCCAGCCAGGTAGATCACTATCTGTGCTTCACTGCTGGATTATATTATTCTGTGTGAAAGACCTTACATTTGTCCCTGTACTTCATAAAACCCATTCTTCCAACCTATCCATGTCTTCCTACATGGTGACTCTCCCTTCTGAAGTGTCCTCTTCCCCATTCAATTYGTCAGCAAATTCCATCCAGGTAGACTTGTTCCCATCCAAAACGAACAGATTAAACACTTCAGGGCTCAATATTGATCCCTGGAGGACAGCATTTGTGACAGGTTGACAGATTGAAAAGGAGATGTTTTCTAGCACCCTGTGGGTGTGTCTGGTCAGTTCCCCACCCACAGCACAGACCATTAGACCACAGTGCACCAGTTTCTTTAGAAAAAGGCAGTGGGAAACCCCATTAAAGGTCTTAAAGAAAACCACACAGGCGATGWCCAGTGCTTCTTCCACATCAGCCAAGAAAGTTACTTTGTCATAGAAAGCAACCAGGTTTGTCAACTGTAATTCACCCTTGGTGCATGTGTTGGCTTTTCCCAAACACGTTTCATCTGACACATGTCAGTCTGCAGGAGGTTTCATTATGTAACTTCTTCAGGGCCTGAAGTAAGACCATATATTATAAAGATTTTATATTTTGCACATATACTATGCTGCATTAACCWAGCATATCTTGACAGAAATCAAATAATGCAGTGTAACTCAAAATGTAGTCAAGAATCAACTTCTGGAATCTGTTGGGTTTAGCCATTAGTAAAAGAATTTTCCAGGTCACATTTTTCTTGTGAGAACAGAGGCTCCTGGTGAATCTATTATCCAGTTTCTGTGTGTGTTCTGTAACCGATACATTACCAACGAAGTCCTTTTATATGTAAGAAAATCTATTAAGGATTTATTGAGGTTGTTAAGGATCATGTTAAATCATGCCATAGGAATTCAAAAATAAGAAAATAATAAGCACGCAGAAGACATACACAAAAAAGTTTGAAAATTGAATTAAGGCAGTTTTTACTTATTCATTTAAACATAAAAAAGACATTTTAAGAAGGCATGGTTTTTCTGGACAGGACAAGTAGCTGGGGTTAAAACAGAAGTTTGTTTCTTAACTGATGAGGTTTCGCACCTAAAAGACCAAAACATGATTAATATATTTATGATTTTAAAAAAAATGTGTACTACATGTATCAGGACTGCAAAAAAGTTAGTACTGCACAATAGAAAAATCACTGAATAGTCACTCTAAACTGGTTTTCCTTTCGACTTCTTCACACGTACACAGAACAAAAAATGTAATTTTATTTAATGTACGTCTTTTCCTGTATTTTGAAGAACACTTTATTCAGCATTAGTTTGTCTTAAGGAGTTCTCTGCTATCAGTGTAGTCCTTATGCCATTTTCTCAGTTAAGCTAGCACAACCGTTTGCAGGTCTGGACTGTGATATTGAGAAATTGATCCAGAGTAAAAATAAGTTACTTTTAACAAAGGGAAGTGAGGATAAGGAACACCAGAAATGTWGGGATTGCCAGAGACAGCACAGGTGGTGAAAGGAGTGTTTATCAAACTACAGCCTTCCATGTCTTATTCTGCCACATATGTGGACAAGCTTGAATTTAGAGCTAATTCAATCGTGAATGCTCACTGACTGCAGTAAGGCTACATCRTATCCTTTTATTTTTTCCATGTTCTGGCTATTACCAGGGCATGAAGGAGGGCCTTAAACAAATTTGGGGGTATCTAATTTTAAAATATATTTAGTACAAATTTTATTTGGGCTGCATGRAAACTTCTCTAAAGAGAAGCAGAGACAGTAGAAGTCCTCCAAAAGTACAGATACTATGATAAAAAGAGTTGTCTCAGGGTAGTGTACAGTAAACAGAACCTGACTATATTTTCAATCTGTCTGTTTTTCCAGMGCTATAAATAGGTCTTGAAATGGTATCTTACACATTCTGAAGATTTTGACGAAACATCTTCCTACTCTCAAGAAGTATAATTATAACTCATACAGTATGAAACAGAGCCTCAAAAATCCCTGAAGAAGAGCTCTGTGTCAGYCTCCCTTAGTGCTAAATACATTCCAAGCTGTGGTGATGTGACAAAGCTAGCTCTAATACAAGAGGTGCAGACTTCAACATTTGGTAGTCTTTCAACATATAAGTGCTTCAAAAAAAAAATCACGATAGCATTTTAAAAGTAGCATTTTTATCTGTTTTCTACTACATGGACACAATACTTGCAGCTGCACCCCAATGTCTAAATAATCAGGAAAGGAATYAAGATTATTTTTTGCTATTTTGTAACATGTAAACTTGGTGATTAAAAATACCTATAGCCTRAAATCTAATTTAACACAAAATAACACATGCTGTTCTCTTTGCATATTTTCAGCATGGGATGCTAAACAAACAGATTGCAGTAGTTTGCTTGAAACTAAATGAGAGATCTTAAAGACAGCATTAGCAGTATACACATATCAATAAATAATGATTAGTAATCACAATAAAAGAAAGACCCAGCAGAAGTGTATACATAAAAGAAAATTTCAAGCCTTATTGTTTTGAATTTCTCAGAAACTTGGATTCAAAACACTTTGAGGAGGATTAAATTATTATCAAGCTTTGCCATAAGCAAAGTCAATAACAATTTTGACCTTGCTGGCTGATCAATGTGATTGTTTTTGGAAATCCCATATGATTGTRTTATAATTACAGTTTATCAAAATAACATCTGAAATGCTTTTTTCTAAGTAAAATGTATATTGATGTTAAAAAATTAAAATAATTCTGAGACTAAGGAGGATATAGGGAAAATGGTGTATCTTATTCAGCTAATATATATAAAATACATTCTTTTTATTCCACCAATTTTTAAAGTTCATTTCATAATTTTTTTTTAAAGTCAAGTCATATATGCCCTGATAACTGTTATTTCTAGTATTCTTTATCCCCATAAACTGAGTTTTAATGTTGAAGAAAGAGCTGAAGAGTTGACATTTTCATAGACTCAAAAGAAGTTCCCTCTGAACAAACAGTCTGTGCTCAGGGTCCCACATGACACCAGCAAACACCAAAGCCTGGCAGTGGCAGCAGCAC